>JANHFQ010175314.1:0-10242 GCA_032468035.1 Aparallactus werneri | reverse complement strand
TGGGGTCTTAGGCGACCCCTGTGAAAGGGTTGTTCGACCCCCAAAGGGGTCCCGACCCCCAGGTTGAGAACCGCTGATCTACATGTTTCTTTGGGGACAAACAAAACCCAGAAAGTGCTAAAACTTGGTGTAAACCAATCAGCACCCACCAAACCATAATATACAAATTGTAAACCAAAATACACACGAGACACCTTTACATTGGAGATGAGTGTGCTGAAGCAGAATCTAGTCTAGTGTGTTAAAAAGAACCTAGAAGAAGGTTGCTAATGGCTGAGTAAGATTTTTCTGCTCTGTAGCAGCACTTCTAATACAGTGTTTTTCAACCTTTTTTGGGCAAAGGCACACTTGTTTCATGAAAAAAATGGGAACAGATTATTTTTCTGCTCTGTAGCAGCACTTCTAATATTTACCATAATACCAAGGTGGGAGACTATATGGCCTTTTTGTTATATTATGTAGAAAGCTACAAAAGGTAAACCGAATGCTATTCTTTAAATAGAGTGATAGATTTTAACCCAGAAGACCTCAGTTAAAACGTGTCTGTTCTGCTACAGTAATCTTCTCAGGTCCGACATTATGGTTTGGTGCAAATACACAAGATAAAGTTCAGTAAGTTCTATGTATGAATGAACCTATTTGCTTACTTGTCTTATTTACAATTCTCTTCCTGCCCCTTGCCCCCAGATAATACCTCATCGGATTTTAATCTCCGGCTCTCCCCTGCCTCCACTAAATCTCTAATTTGTTGACAGTAAATAGATATGGCCTTCCCTTAAACAGGAGCAAGAACTAAAGAGAATGTATACATGAAATTCTGAGGTAAAGAACAGTACAAAAATTTAATATTTCTGTGCTCAAGCTTGGTTAAAACTGTGAAGGTGCAAACTGTATTAGTCTGGCTAAAAGTAAGTAAATTTGGACCTGACCAAGTATTAGGTTACATAAACTCCTTTAATGGTTTCACTTAAGCATGATAGAGAGTGCTTTTCCTGTTTCAAGCAATGACAGAACCGAAAGTTCTCTATTCGATAAGAATGAAGTTTACACGAGATTCAGAACTTAGTTCATGGAAAAGCGATGGAGGTTGAATCTACAGATCTCAAAGACGATGAAGTAAAATATGTAACTATAAATATGATTTCAAACTCATGGAATATACACTCTATGCATATACAATTTTGTCGTTGTATTTTTAATTGTTATAAGCTCCCTGATCATGTATTTGAAATAAGCAGCTATATAAGTTGAAATAATAAGTATATATCACTAGTTACTAGTCATAATGGCTGCCTATCATCTTTAGAGACATTTGCCTTTCAATACCTGCTTCTGAGCCAGACAAAGCAGTGTTATCAGCATATCTGGTTGACAACGGTGGGAATAGGATGCGGGGCTCATGCCTTTGTATGCCTCTTCTTAAGGCCTGTGATACAGGGTGTAATACATTAATGTCATCCATTCTGCAAATCCAGGTCAGCTTCCCTCACTTGAGTGCCTCGGTTGGTTCCTGTGAGATTTTAAATTCACCAAGTCCATTAGGCATCAGCTTGGGCCAAACTTCTTTGAGACAAGCAGGGGCTGTCAGGAAAGGAAGGACTCCTGAAGGGCCAAGAAGCACCCAAGGAATCCATGGTAACGGGAGGAGCAGAGGAAAGGATTGAGGCCCAGAACTGTTCTGAAGGGTCTGATGTCCCGGGAACAGTGGAAGCGTTGCCTACCTCAATTACCCTACCTGCTCAGCATAAGGTCCAAGGGGAGGCACGTTCCTCTTCTGGCCTGACCCTCCAGGAAGCCCCCTCCCTCTGCCCTTGGGAGAACTGTGGTGCTTGCTCGGCAAGTCCCCAGCGCTGATCCACTGTGACCTCGGCTCCGGAAAGAAAGGTTATCTGGAGACTGCATTCCCAGCCCTAAAATGCCTTCATCATAAATAACATCTCAGGACCCCGCAGCTCTGGAAGCCAACCCCTTTTAAGAAAATCATAGACAGCTAGAGGAACAACCAAAAAGAGTGTTTACCCCCAAGTGAGTGTTTGGGAGCCTCCTTGCTGTCTACTCATCTATTACTAGTCTGCTCATGAGCTAGATCTATTCTAAACACATCACAGACTGGATCTGGCCTGCAGGCCTTGAGTTTGATGTCTGCTCTGGGGGGGGGGCATTCTTAAACAGAACGCTAAAAATTGATCTAAGAATCTGCCCCAAAATTGCATAGGCAAGCTTCATGACCATAAACAGAGAAATATATTATTGATGTACATTCTAAGGTCCAAAATACACTCAAGTCGTCAAAGTTCCAAAAAGAGACTGAAGCAGAGGTTTGTAAAAAAATAACAGCTTTTATTTGAAAAAGCAAAATAGCTGGGTGGACAGTTCCACTGCACACAAGCAACAAGCACGTAAGGAAGAGCCACACCTGAAAAGAGTGTGAACATCTTATACATTCATGTAGCCAATCAGAACAAGTTTGTTACTCATCCATAGAGCATTCCTTGTCCATGCCTTTCTTATCTATAGAGCATTCCTTGTAGGCTTGTACGTTCGTGTCCTCATCTATTTTGAATCAACCCTCGGCAGCTCTTTGCTCGCCCTTCTCATCTATTCAGCAAGGCTGTGCCTGGCGTCAATGAAGAAGCAAGATACAGAAGCAAGAAAGCAAGGAGCAAGATAAAAGGAATTAAACTAAGACTAATTTGTAATAACTATATAACTATATCCCTTCATTCTTCCCTTTACTTTAGGACAGGATGTGTCCAGTCAATGATTGATCGGGGGGGGGGGGTGAACTCTTTGAGGATGGTCTGGAGGACCATGACTTTTGCTGGTTTCTCAGGAGAGTGAGCAGACACTGATGAGGCTATGACTGTCATCCCAGTGATGATGGACCGGACCACACACTGGATCAGTGCAATGGAACAAGAGAGAAGGAGACCTCCAAAGCTAACAGCACTAGAAACCCATTCCTTTTCCAACCAGAGAAGATACCGCCAAATGAATTGAAGTCAACTGCCCCATTCCAAGTCTGCACTGGGACATGTGTAAGCTTGGTCATTTCGGCAGTGATCTCCTTTATCTCTTTACCAAGGTCATCAATTTGTAGGCAGCAGCTACCAAGGTTGCATTTCCTGCAAACTCCATCTTCTTGAGCAAGCAAATAATCTAAGGCGAGACGTTTCTGGTAGACAGCAGTAGGGATTTGGGTGTTAGACTTAGCAAGCAGTTCAAGGGCTGTGCTCATAGCAGTGGTGGCAGTTTCAATATCAGCTTGAAGATGAATCAAGTGGTTTGGGGTTCTATAGCCATATATCCCATCATCTTCCCAGGTTGCTGGGCCATATGCCTGGATAATTCTCTCTGAAGGCCAGTCATCATTTCCCCAAGTCTTCTGTAGGGACCTTTTCTGTCTTTGACCTATCTCATCATACCCTCGGACACCAAGACTCTCTCCCTGAACAATGGGTAAAAGGAAGAAACTGGGCTTGACAATGCCCAAGGCACAAGTCCCACTCCATTTCTCTGGGAGGGACACGTAGGCCTTTTCCCCACAAATCCAAAATAATCCATCTGGGGCTGGCCAGGACAAGGATGCATCATGAAGGCGGTCCCAGATGGAAGACAACTGCTTATAAGTAGAAAATGGGTTATCAGGGTGACTTCCATTCGTCCCTGACCACCAGGTGCTGCTGTCATTGGCAGCTAATACATTTTGACAGACCAAGTCCCCCAAGGGGATTGTAAAAAGCTGTGAGCTATTCCTTTGAAAGCAGGTGTTACCAATGATGGAGGTTTTCAGATTCCACTCATGGGGTCGGTCTACAGAGGACCAGGTGAGGTTCATTTGGTATAGGGTGGTCAGGTTTACTTCCCTAGATTCCCATGGCCACTGTTCTCCCATATTGGTTCCTCCACAAACATAGCAGTTGGTCACATTGAGGGAGGACACAATTCTCTCAGCTAAATCTATAAAAAGATTTTTTGTTACTGAGGGAATGTCTATTTTTGTTTCCATTTCCTCATAAAATGAATGGAACACAGTAAATCGCTGAGACTGATGTCTTGTTTTTGTGACTTTGATTTCAATCTGACCACAGGGGTCTGTTCCCGTTCCATCTATCCCAATTCCCACTTTCAGTGTACCTGGAGGAGGTGCATTGAAAAGGAGACACAATGGGTTACATTTAAAGTTTTGACAGTTTGCTGCAGCAACCCTTCTAGAAATGTTGAACCAGCTTGCACCATCATAGCAATTACCAAGAGGTGGTCCTGACCTTGGGGCATAATTTTGGGTGTTCCAATATGTATACCCAACTGAGTTGGAGACATCACCAAAGGTGCCATAAGGGGGGGTCGAACAAGTGTGATATATGTACTTTTCCATAGTAAGATAAGATTGTTGCCAATGTACAGGACCACACAAGACCCCTCCCCCTCCTTGTCCCTGTGCGATAGCATAACAAGTATCGAAACAAATTTGGGCTTCTGGGGATAGGGAAGTACTATGGTTCCTTCCCAGATAGATACCAGGTTTCTTATGGCCTTGATATCCAGTGATCTCAATATCCAGGGCGAACTGTGACCCTTGGGGTTTGAAGCATATGGGGCTTCCATTATTGGGACAAATCTCATAAGTGGTGGTGTTGTGGACACAGGATGTGGTTTGCTCCTTACAATTGTAGTGGGAATGGTAGACGAGGGTCTTTGTGACCTTGTTTCCATGGCGGGTAGTGACCAAACATTGCTCACACTGAGACCGGGAGACTTCGGCTTTGGGTGTAGAAGTCCCTAGAATCAAAAACGTTAAGACAAGTTGTTGAGCCAAAGTAAACGTAGGTCCCATCTCTTCCTTGTCCCAGGAACCTGCGGAGAAACCAGCACCAGCAAATCAAGAAAAGAACAAACACAACAAACCAAGCGTATTCAATGTGTGTCTCTAGTCCCTTTAGGAGAACAGGTCAGCAGGAAAAGCTGGAGTGTGATGAAGTTTCAGCTTGAGTCTGTCTGTCTAGTTGCTGGGCTTGTCACCATTCGGAGAGCTCTCAAATGTGCTTGATCCTGGATCCGTGAACCCACGCTTTGAAACCTTCCTCCTTCACGGCTATTGGAATGCTTAGGAGTACCTGGCAAGGTATGAACTACCTGGGTTCGGTACAAGCAGGAGACAGTTCTTTAATTCTTACCCACTGGCCTAGTGCAGTCAGTGGTGGCACATTAGCAGCCACAGGTAGAGAGGACTGGACCTGTTTAGATAGAAGACAAAAGCTGCATCAGATTATGCAAATATTGGGAAATTTTCTTTCCCCTTTGCAGGAGTTCTGCAGGGTAGTTGCAACGAAGGACCTCCCATACATCATTTCAAAGGGCACCAATTTCCCTGAGGGCAGGGCCCTAATTCTGGCTAAGGTTATTGGTAACACTTTCGGCCATGGGAATTGGGTTTCCTGACAAAGCTTGGATAGCTGTGTTTTTAAAGTTCGGTTCATGTGTTCCACTTTTACTGAGGCCTGGGGCCTATAACTAGAGTGCAGATGCCAAGGTACGCCCAGGAATTTAATAACGTCCTAACCTATGAGGTAAAATGCTTTCCATTGTCATACTTGGGACCTTTGGGGACCCTGAATCTCAGAATTATTCGTTCAACTAAGGCATTCGCCACCTTTTGCTTTTTGGGTTGGGATGGCTTCTGGTCACCCGGTGAATAAATCTACAAACACAAGTAGGTTAGGTTTGGCTCCCCTCTTGGAGAGTTCGGTGAAGTCCACTTGCCAAATCTTCCCTGGATACCGGGCAGTTCAGAGATGGCCATGAGGGACCGGACTGCCTCCTGGGGGGATTGTTCCTCTGGCAGAGGTCACACTGGGAAACAACAGTCCTGCAGAGGCTCCGCAAGTTGGGATTGCAATATTGGGATGTTAGCCACCTCTGGAGTGGATGAGGACCACTATGAGACATTTGGTGGGCCCTCTGAATAAGTTTCCACACCATCTGTTGGGGTAGTTGAACACTGTTATGGACAATCCACCATCTGCCCCATTTGCCTTCGAGATCTAATTTGTCCCTATCGTCGTATATGGCAGGCAGGTGCCAGATGGGGCCACAGGGAAGAAGAGCTAGGAGATTGTTTTTTTCTGAATGGACGGCAGGGCCCCCATTCAGTGGCTTGTTGGACCCAATCTCACTGCGGCCGGTCTGGTGACCTCCGCAGTGGAAAATAGCTAATTCAGATGGTTCCCTAATGGCCTTTACAAGCTTTTCTAGTAAAGGCTTCATTTTTAAATATTTTCCATCAGCCCCAGTAAATCCATGAGCCTTCCACACAGGGTATGTGCAGATGTGCAGCTAAGAAGACATAGTGACTCTCAGTATAAATGTTGGTAGCCCATCCTTCCGACAGGTGACATGCTTCAATCATGGCAAGCAGCTTCAATCAGGGACAGCAGTTCCACCGCTTGAACGGACCAATGGGATGGGTGTCTGGGAGGAATTGAGCCATATGGGAAGTAGAAAATAGGGGTTCCTTGGTACCACACCTGGGGATTTATCTTCTGAGTTAGGCTATCTGGTAATTAGTCCCTTCCCCCAAAAACAAAGATAGGCTCTTTCTGGGGTATTCTAAGGGAGATGCCCTTTTGGGTGCATTGTATGACGGCTCCTAGTTTTCCTAGAACAGGAGTGTCAAACTCAAACCCCATGGGACGGATCTGGCCATAAGATGCTTAGATCTGGCCCGTGGGGCCGGCCTGGAAATAGCAAAAGACCAGCACGTAATGCCTCTGCTAGCAAAAATGGGGCATGGGAAGGGTGCTGTAGGAGGCCATCCGCCCATCTCCTTCCCCCCACCTGGCCGTCCTGCAGAGGACAACTACAATGCTTATCCGGCCCTCTTAAGAAACCTAGTTTGACATCCTTGAACTAAGACTAATTTGTAATAACTACAGTATATAACTACATCGCTTCAACATAATTCAATAAGCTGAGCCCTTCTGCTTAAGCCTACGATATGAGACCAATAGCTACTATACACTTGGTAGATGCACTTATTATATTGGCAAGTACGGTAATTAAAAGAAATGCAACCAAAAAAACCCCATTTCTGCAATTGCAGATAAAAAAGCCTTGTTCTTCATGGAAAAATTTATTTGGCTGGAATGGATAAAAAAGCATGGCATACCATGAAGATTTGTGACAAAAAAAAATCATTTAGTTGCTGCTCATTGCTCTTTCCATGCTCCAGTTTTCCAAGTTTATTGCTTTATGCAGGAAGAATGTTTTTTACAACCTTAGGCTTGCTTTAAAAAAAAACTAATAGCCAAATATATATTGCTACATTATCATAAGACCGAATTGGTGATGTGTATTTATACTGCCCTCAACTGGTACTTTACAGGAATTTTTATTGCTTTTGGCTCATTTTTCTCAAAATACAGAACAGTGTTAGCGGTCTGGCTGACTAATGTGAGATGCAGACTGATCTAACAGGATTCTTATGATTTTCTGTGCTGTTAAAAAGACTTCTGTATCTTTTTTTACAACAACCTTTGGCCCTTCATATGCTTATCTCTAGGAGTTGGGCAGCATATAAAATCAATTAATTACGATTATCTTTTCTATGTTAACTGTGAGAGCCAGGTTGGTGTAGTGGTTAAGGCATCAGACTGGAAACGAGGAGACTTTGAGTTCTGCTTTAGCTAAGCCCAGGAAGGAGGCAATAGAAAACTACTTCTGAAAAACAGCCAAGAAAATTGCAGGGGCGTGGCCAAGCAGTCTCAGAGAACTGGACACAAGCGAAGGGGGGGAAGAAGTTCACTACATAGATAACTAAACTAGCAAGCTTAGATATGAACTCTTCAACATATTCAATAAGGTTCACATTTCAAATCCCTCCACCAGCTGCTTTATCTCCAAAGTTTGTCTGGGACAGCTTATAGAAACATGCCACTCAGAAGCAATCCCATCAAGATCCTAAATCACCGTGATACCAGAATCAACCTGGATATGAACAGAATCAAGTGCCTATTGGTATAGGGATAGATCTATAAAAAATCTGGAGTGGGCCATTTCAATATACACACATACATATACATATACACATAGGGCAGGGGTCGACAACCTTTTTCACTCAAAGGGCCACTTGGGCCCATTTCCCACAGAAAACAAAAAGCCGGGTGCCACAAAACTTGGTTGGGCATGGCCAACTCAACATCATTCCCACCCAGTCACATGATCCCCCCAGCCACGCCTACCCAGGTTTCATGGCTCGGTGTTTTCTGTGGGAAATGGGTCTCTCCCTCCCATTTCTGTTTTTCTTTTTTTCCTCCCCCTCTCCCTCTTTTCTTTTTCTTCCTTGTTTTCCCCGTCTCACATTTCTTTCCCTCTCTCTCATTCTCTCCCTCCAACTCTCATTTCTTTCCCTCTCCCTTCTCTCATTTCTCTTTCTTCTCCCTCATTCTCTCTGTTGTTTTCTCATTTCTCTCTCGCCCTAGCGCCCCTAGGATTTTCTCCGCACTGCCCGCAACAGGCTGTTCTTTATGATTCCGTGTCGCGGGCAGCTCAGCGCCAGCCACAGTCCCCTTCGTGTCAACTCAGGAAGGGAGAAGCAACTGCCGCCACTGCAGAGTGCAGGGAGGGAAATGCTCTGGCTCTCCTACACAGCACAGCTGGCTACTCACCTGAGCGCGCAATGGTAGCAGCGGGAGGACGTGATCCCAGCCCAGGAGAGTATTCTTCTTATGTGTGTGTGTGTGTGTGTGCACACAAGATAGAGATGAGAGAAAAGGGGAGAATTCCCTTTTCTCTCTCTCTCTTGCTCGCGTGCACACCCAAGCACGATAGCCTCCTGGGCCAGAATCACGGCAGGGATGGTGACTACTCCTCCCCCTCCTGACACTGCGCAGCTAGGCTCAGCCAAAGCGCAGCAAAGCTGCACATGGGCAGGCCTTCACTTGAGGAGGGTCTCTCCTCACATGCGCACCCGCTGGCCACCCCACAGCTGGCCAGGGTGTTGTGAAGGAGTACGGGAGGAGGGAAGCCTCTCCTGCAGCTGGCGATCCTTTCTCAGCCAGTCTGGATTTCCAAAAAGAAGAAAGAAAAAGAATAGCAAGCAGGCCAGACAAGGGAGGGGAGGGCAAGGCCAGCCGGTGACAGGACAGAGAGCAGCGGGCCCAAAGGGCCGCATGTGGCACCAGGGCCCTGGGTTGCCAACCCCTACATAGGGCTTAGGGTCTCCGTGTGTTTGTGTCTGTATATACAGGTACTAGGGGACATGGTGGCTCAATGGCTAAGACGCTGAGCTTGTCGATCAGAAAGGTCGGCAGTTCGGTGGTTCGAATCCCTAGCACTGCGTAACGGACTGAGATCCTGTTACTTGTCCCAGCTTCTGCCAACCTAGCAGTTCGAAAGCATGTAAAAATGCAAGTTGAAAAATAAGGACCACCTTTGGTGGGAAGGTAACAGCGTTCCGTGTACCTTTGGCGTTTAGTCATGCCAGCCACATGACCATGGAAGACATCTTCAGACAGCGCTGGCTCTTCGGCTTAGAAACGGAGATGAGCACCATCCTCTAGAGTTGGGAAGCACTAGCACGTATGTGTGAGGGGAACCTTTACCTTTATACTGTACAGGTACTACTGGTACTCAAATTACAGAATTCATTTAGTGACAATTCAAAATTATAAAGGCTCTGAAAAAATGACTGATGACTGTTTTTACATTTACCACTGTTGTAGCATTCCCGTGATTACTTGATCAGAATTCAAACTGGCAATTGACTCCTGTTTATGACTCTAGCATGTCCCAGAGTCCCGTGATCACCTTTTGAGACCATTTACTAAGTAAAGTCAATGGGAAAGCCAGGTTCACTTAAAAACTGGGATATTAACATAACAACTGCAGACATTCACTTAACTGTGCCACTAAAAGTAGTAAAATAAGGCAAAACTAATTTAACAATTGTCTTGTTTAGCACAGAAATGTTGGGTTCAGTTGTGGTCATACGTCAAGGATTACCAGTACATGCACAGTATGTGTATATATGTATCTATTAAAATGGACCGCCAATGTATGAATTGCACATTTATTAATGGTGAAAATTTCCAGAATTTGTTTCAGCTACAGTTGGCATTCATAGGATGGGAAGATGAGCTGACAATTATGCAGGATTTTTGTTTATAACTTTATTATTATTATTATTATTATTATTATTATTATTATTATTATTATTATTATTATTATTATTATTATTATTAT
>JANHFQ010175083.1:0-10242 GCA_032468035.1 Aparallactus werneri | reverse complement strand
GCTTATTTTTTACAGGGGATTTACAATTAAGTGCAAGCAAATTCTTCTGGCCCACAACTGACCTCTGCTTGGTTAGTCCAGTCTCCTTCCTGCACGCTCATGGTCTGGAGTGGCTCCAACTTGATGGCCGCCATATCTGGCACACCGCTTCTCACCAGCTACAGGGATTGCCAGTCACAGGAAGGAGAGATGCAGCTCCCACAACCTGCCTGGAGATTCCCCCTCGCTTTGTTACCCCTTCAGGGTAATTTAGGCTCTTTCGGGAGCCCTCGGGTGGGGAAGCCTAGGCTGAGGTCCGCAGAGGTCGCAGATCCCAAGACCAGTCCTGCCGGAAGTCAAACCGGAATCCCTCCTCCGGTCTTTCTGACAGGCAAAATGGTGACATCCATAGCCAGCTGCCAACTGGACACATGGGCACTAGGCACAATAAACTTTAATGCCCTATACAAGCTACCCAGCCAACTCCACTTCTAGCCAAGGGCACTTTAAATCTAATTGCCCCAGCACAAGAAATGCTTCTAGCTACCCATCTGGCAACCCCAAAGGTCGAGGCAGCACATCACACAACCCCCTCGCCAACTGGCCATCCAACGCATTGTCATGCCACCCACCATCGCTGCAGTTGAGGCCACTTTTGCAACCCTCACCATGGCTTTGGGACCCTGACATCTCTCTGGATGTCCAGCATGAAGGAAATGACCTGCCTGACCTCTTGCCACCCCCATTGCTGATGAACTCACCTCTTCGGCAGCAGTCCCAGGCTTATAGGTCCCACCAGCTTTAAGCCGGGCTCCATCGGTGATGGTGGGGGCGCTCCTCACTCCTAACCTACGGTAATGGTCCTTCAGGATATGATGACCTCCTGGACACCCCGTGACCCAGCAGCAAAGTTCTCTCCGTCGCTCCCAAGAGGCCTCTATGCCAATCCAGCTGCAGTTCCAATGACTCCTGCAGCTTCGCTGGCCTTTTTCAAGCCCCCATTTAATCTACAGGCTTCAGAGCCCCCTCTTCAAACCTTTTTGCAGCTTTCAAGCCCAGAGAAGAAGATCCAAACCTTGGGCCCAGTCTCCAGCTTCAGCCCAGAGAGAGACATCTCCCTAACTGAGCTCCAAAAAGAAATGGCGCTGCTCTCAATGAAAAACCGAACTGAGCATGCACAAAACAACACAGCCTTCTCTATAGAGAAAAGCAAGCAAGCTGCCACAGTGCTTCCTCTGGCAGCAAAAGGTATAACTGTTCCCTTACCTTTTGAACCAGGCTTTTTATTTCAGTACCAAGGACCTACCCAGGCAAGTCCTCACTTTACAACCTCTGCTCCTGTATCTCTTCCTCCTGGTTTTAGAAAATTAGAGAGGTCAGGAGACAATTATGATCAATGGACAAAAGAGATACAAATATTACTTATGAAAGAAAATGCCCTGGAATTATTAACAAATCCACCTAAGAAGCCCTGGACTTATGAAACCAGTCAACTACACAGAAGGGCTTACACCACCCTTATATTATCAATTGATACTGCCTTATTTGCCAGTATCTCTGTTCGTTTAACAGTACAGGAGGTTTGGGACAAACTGACTGAACATTCCTACAGTGATTCTATAGGAGCCTACTCTATCTTAGCCAGGGATTTTTATGCATCCAGATTAAAGCCAGGTATTACCAAGTGTGTACACCTGGTGCAAATGAAAGGAAAAGGGCCAGACCTAGCATGAAGGGGACACTATGTGGATGATAATACCATGACTAACATCATTTTTGTGTCCCTTGATGATAACTGGTCAGATTTTATCTCTAGCATGGATGGAATGTCCAAGAAAAATTAACCTTGGACTACTTGTGCAAAAGATTGATGGAGAAGGATCGAAAGCAGAAGTCCAGAGCACCTCAGGGGAGGGACCAGTCCAGAGCACCTCAGGGGAGGGACCACAAGCCTCAAAAGAAGCCACCCCATCCAGTAAGGACTAGCGAGAGGGTCAACACTATATCTAGGTGTTTTAACTGTGGGTCTGAAGACCATTTTTGCTAAGATTGTCCCCAAGCATCACAACTCCAACCTTTCTAAGCCTCAGCCTAGGGGCAAGGGTGATAGAAAGGGCAGAGGCAGAGGTGACCCTAATGCGTTGAATAAGACTACCCATCTGACCAGAGTCTACACTAACGACCTGTGACTGTTTGACTCTGGGGCCAACCAACAAGTGGCTCATAGAAAAGAACACTTCAGTGAACTTTCTCAATCAAAATAGCTGGTACAAGTAGCCACAGGTATGAGCATCAATGCTGCTGGTGAAGGAACTATCTATATCCCCGAATTAAGGGACATAAAGGATATTTTATATGTGCCCAATATAAAATGTAATATTCTCAGCACAGTAAGCCTGTGTGAGAATAATGACTTCAAACTGGTACTTGAGAGGGGTGGCAGCTGTATTCATTACAAAGGAAAAATTGTACTGGGTATTATTGTCATCAATGGCATTCCTTACCTAGTCCATAAAACCAAGACTAAAGACACAGAAAAGAATAGTAAGGGGGCAAATGGGAACTCCCCAAAGGGAAACCCCAAAGGCAGTAAGGGAGCGAATGGAAATTTCCCAAAGGGAAACATCACTGTAAATATGGTTCTCAAAACCAATAAGACCCCAAGGTTAGTGTATCCACCAAGGTTAACAAGATCCTCAAGATTGGTGGGTCCACCAGAGATGGCAAAGCTTCCCAGACTGATAGGGTCAAGGGTGTGGCCATTGGGAAACCTTTGCACACAAAGTGTGCTCATAACTTACACAGGAGGTTGGGCCATGCAAATTTTGTCCATGTTCCAAATAACTTCTCCATTCCAATCCAATAAGTCAGAGACACAGTCCACCAAACTAAGGATTTATTATAGAAGCATGTTGGCACATCTGGGTAAAACCTGAATCTAAAATTTATGGGGTTTATTATCCCATAAGCAAAACTTTCAGTCCTTCCTCTTACCCCCACAAGTTCATCACATGGCCCAATCCACATTCATTTATTTGGCGCCATCTCCATCATTCCCACCTTGCAGGTATAACCTTGAACTTTCAAAAGTATTCAAAATATTTCTACTCCTCTATCCACAACCAACTATCTCCCCTCCCATATTCCCAGGCTCATAAGGTGGCAGACCAGAAGCAATTTAAAGTGACACACACATACTTCTGGCTCTGACAGGCTTCCCTCCTTCAGCCAAATATGACATCCTGGAAACAAAACAATACATACAACTAGGGGTTAATACCATTTGCAATCAACCCCCTCTCCCCCCCCCCAGAGGACCCTTTGGTTTGTTAGGGAATGCCTCATGGAGTTGTTTCACCAAAGCATCCGCTTTTACATTCCAACTCTTTACCCATGTAGATTCAGACAAAGGGTACCCCTTCCAATGAATGAAGTATTGCAACTGACTCCGAACAAGTCTGGAATCAAGGATCTTTTTCACCTCATAGTGTCTTTCGCCTTCTACCAACACTGGTTTAGGAGGTGCAACAGGTTGTGGTCTCAAAACAGAAGATACAAACGGTTTAAGTAGACTGCTATGGATAACCGGATATGTTTTCCCTAATATCATGGGAGATCAAGTCGTACTGTGACTGGATTAATTACTTTTACAATCTGAAAAGGACCAAGGAATTTAGATCCCAATTTTTTGCTAGGCAGTCTTAATTTCAAATATTTGGTAGATAGGTAAACTTTGTCTCCAGTGGTGGGATTCAGAAATTTCCGCTATGCACTCTGTGGGCATAGCTTGGTGGGTGTGGCTATGCGATTGGCCAACCAGAGTTGGTATTTGCCCGGGTCGGCCAATCAGAGGTGGTATTTTCTGGTTCTCAAAATTATTGCTACCAGTTCTGGGAATCTGTCGGAACTGGCTGAATATCATCTCTGTTTGTCTCCCATTTTGAAGGGGGGTTGAGGAAATCTGTATTTGTCTGCTTGTTCTTTGTATTTCACCACTGCTTCTGCTAATGCTTTCTTTGTGCTTTCCCAACCCTTTTTGAGAGATTCCATCCATTCAGTTAATGACATGGATGAAGGGGGTTCTATAGGGAGTTCTGGCATTGGAACAAACTCCATCCCATTAGTAACTTGAAAAGGAGTTAATCCTGTACTACTGTGTATTGCATTATTGTGTGCCACTTTGGCAAACAGTAACAAATCCAACCAGTTTTCCTGTTGGTAACCTACATAACATCTTATGTATTGTTCTACCATTGCATTGGCTCTTTCAACGGTTCTGTAAGGGGCCAGATGGAATTCCGAACTTAGTCCTTGGGAAGATCCAGTTGATTTTAAGAAATCCCTTCAAACCTTTGCTGTGAATTGAACCCTTCTATCTGAAATTATTCTTTTTGGTACCCCATGGAACCTATAAATGTGTTTGATAAACAATTTTGCCAATTTGTTTAGCAGATGGAAGTCCAGAGGAAGCAATAAAATGAGCTTGTTTAGGAAGCAAGTCTATTACAGTCCATATTACTGTGTTACCCCCACTTTCTGGGAGTTCCACAATAAAGTCCATTGCTATTTTTTCCCACAGTCTAGTAGGCTCAGCCACCTGTTGAAGTAGTCCAGGGGGTTTCCCTGGCCAATTCTTCCTCATAGCACAAAGGGAACAACTTTTTACATATTCTTCTACATCATTCTTCATCTTTGGCCACCAAAATTGTCTCCTTGCCAAATGAAGTGTTTTAAAAAACCCAAAATGCCCACCCAACCAAGAATCATGGCTTTTCCACAATTTCATAAGCCTTAAGCAATTAGATATGTATAACTTAGAACCCTTCCAAGCTAGGCCATCTCTTAAGGTCAAATCCTCTTTATGTTCTGCAAACCAAGAATCTGTAAGCAGTGTCGCTTTCAGTTGGCCTGTCAACTTGTCATCTATTACATTTGATTTCTGGGTGGATTGGGTTCAAGTGGTGACTTGCGCAGCCATCTGAGATCCCAGGATGATCGTGTGAACCACTTTCTCTCATTTGCTGTCAAATTGGGGTTTGCATGAAAGCGCATCTGCTAAGAAATTCTTCTCTCCTGGAAGATATTTCAATTCAAAATTAAAGCATTTGAAGTATGAGGCCCATCGAACTTGTTTGGGAGAAAGTTTCTGTGGTGTCTTCAGAGCCTCTAGGTTTTTGTGATCAGTCCAAACCTCAAATGGCTCTTTATTCCTTTCTAGGAAGTGTCTCCAGGTGAGTAGTGCCCAGCAAACTGCAAAAGCTTCCTTTTCCCACACTGCCCATCTCCTTTCTGTATCTGTATCTGCATTTGGAGACAAATGCGCAGGGCAATGGTTGTCCTTGAGAGTTTTTCTGAAGGAGCACAGCAGCCACTGCCACATCACTGGCATCTGCCTGGATTATGAAAGGCTTGTCTAGATTTAGGTGTTGGAGAATAGATTCTTCAGAGAACAGTCTTTTTAATTTTTCAAAAGCTTTTTGACAGTCCATAGTCCAAGCCACTGGCTGTTTTGGCTTTGCTTTCAATGGGAAAGGTCCTGTTTCAATGGGAAAGGTTCCCTTGTCTCATTGTCTTCACTTTCATCTACACGGTCTGTGTCCTCAAATCTCATTCTCATGGATGAAAGCATCAGCATCTTCTAACTCAGCAGCCCCTGCCTGTGTTAGCTGTGATATCCAAGCATCCCCCTCATTCATGCCATCAGCTATCACATTCACCAAATCATGATCAGTTTGAAATATCCATACTAATCAATAGGCTCTCACTCTATTCAAAACGTAAGCAAGCAAGCTTGCTTGGTGTTCTATTGAATACTGCCCAAAAGTGAAGAGGGTGAATGATTGGTTGGGCTGCTGCTTGTGGCTGAGCAGGAATTTGTGGAATTTGTTGCTGTGCCACAGGTGGGGTTGGGCTGCCACCAGCTGTGGAGCTGATGCTTGGGGTTAGGGTTGGGGGCTGAAAAGGAGCTGCTTGCAGGACAGATTGAAATGGTGTCCCCGGGAGAGGGGCCTGGCTCAACTGTGGAGCTTGCATTATTGAAATGTATGGTCCCAGGCTACATTGATACTGAATCCACCCAATCCCAGGGTAAACCCCCACCCTGGTGGGATAGTTTCTGCGGGAGGTAGCAGATACCCTGGCTGGTGAGGGAAAGCATACTGCTGTCTTTCTGTAGACCCCCCTGGCCATCTGGCTCTCACCTTATGGCTGCTGCTGTTTAAATGCAAGTCCAGCTCCTCTCTCACTCCTTGCAGTGTAAAAAGCCTCAACTTGCTGGAGCTGGCAGGTTCACATATCCCAATTCAGGGAACACAAACCTCGGTGGTGTCAGTTCCCTCCTTGAAAGTTCATTATGTGGGAAACAATTTCCTACCTCCAATCGATTGAACTTCTCAGGGAGTCCTGACAGGGAATGGCTTTGTGTGGGAGGCAGCAAATTCCAGTCATGGGACATATCTGATCCCGACGGTCTCAGCTCTCTCCACTCTGGTTTATCACCCCATCCCTTGGGGCTCACTTCAGGGGTCTGGCTAGGCTGATGAAGTCTCCCAGATTCTGTTTCCTTCGGATGAGTGCCTAGATTCATTGCCACTCCTTTGGCTTCTTCTTCAGAGGGAGAGTACAGAGTTTCCACAAATACTCTGCCATTGGAATTGAAGCTTTTCCTTCTCTTTCTTCTCCTCCATCTTCACTGAGTCTTTGCTCGCCTGATCTTCAGGTCAATGGCTGGAGCTCAGTACTCTGGGCAGCCCCACTTTATGGGTGCTGCTGGCATTTATTGAAGATTCAGCTTAGTGTCAGCATTCCAAATAACTTCTCCATTCCAATTGAACAAGTCCGAGACATAGTCCATCAAAGGAAGGATTTATTATAGAAGTAAAACCTGATTTTAAAATTTCTGGGTTTTACTATCCCATAAGCAAAACTTTCAGTCCCTCCTCTTACACCCACAAGTTCATCATATGGCCCAATCCACATTCATTCATTTGGGTGCCATCTCTGTCATTCCCGCCTTGCAAGTATAACCTTGAACTTTCAAAAATATTCCAAATATTTCTACTCTTCTATCCACAACCAACTATCCCCCCTCCCATATTCCCAGGCTCATGATGTGGCCGACCAGAAGCAATTTAAAGTGACAGACACATACTTCTGGCTCTGATAAATTTCTCTGTAGTCACTAAAATGCAGGAATTTGCTGAGGGGATTGATATAAAGAAATGCAAAGTATATCTGTGTATAAGATGGCAAAATCAAAGACTGCTCCTATCCCCAAGCAGTTGACCAGAAAATCAACACGCATATTCCAGCTAGTCCATGTTGACTTAGTAAGCCCTTTTAAGGCCTCATTAGGGAAGAATAAATATTTTCTGATGGTCATGGATGACTTTAGTCACTATGCATATGTCTATACTCTAAAAGAAAAGTCTGAAACATTCAGGAAGTTTCAGGAACTTTACACCCTTATCCAAAACCAACACAATGTGAACATTGCTCAAATTCAGAGTGATAGGGGAGTGGAATTCATGTCTGGTGAATTCCAGCAGTGGCTCAAGCAGGCATAGCATTACTTTGCCTTACACACCTCAGCAAAATGGAGTTTCCAAATGAAGAAACAGAGTCCTCCAGTCCATGATGGACAGCCTCATGGATGCCAATGTGGGCCAGGGTTTCTGGGCCAAGGCAGTTCTGTTTGCCAATTATATCTTGAACAGAACCTGGAGTGGGGTCATATATCAAACTCCTTATTATATGGTCTATGGTAGGAAACCCAATCTGGCCCATCTCCGCATTTTTGTGTCCACATTCCCAAGCAACCGAGGAAGAAGGGGCAAAGGCAATCCCAAAGAATGAGATTTGTGGGCTATGCACCTAGGTCTAAAGCTTACTGATTTTTGGACAAAAAAGAGGCAATTGTAATCTCAAGGTTGGCAACCTTTGCAGAGGATATTAACTGGGCCACGATCCACTCCAATGATCCTAGCATCTATTTCCCTCATAACAGCCCCTCAGAACTGTAGGTCCTAGCGATGGGAGTACTAATGATATGCCTAATCCACCTGCTTCAGATAAAACCACATCTCATGGCTCCCTGGACCTCTCAAATAGATCTCCAGCCCCAGATGTTTCTGCGTCCTTGCAGGTAGCAGAAACAAGCATACCCTCAGATAGTGATGACAATGATGGAGGAGGCAGCCTGAGCATAAATCCAGGCAAGCCAACAAAGAGGCTACCCCTAAGAAATTTGAAATTGATCACATCACTTCAATAAATCATATTTTGGCTACTCCCAAAAAGTATTCGAACATCTTCCAACTGCCTGAGGAATCACAGGACAAGTGGAGATGAGCCATGCAGAGGGAGATGGATAGTTTAAAGGAACTCAAAGTATTTGTTCCTACAAAAGTACCAAAACAGAAGAAACCTATTGGAACCAAGTGGGTGTACAAGATTATACCCACACAAAACAACCAACCCCTCTACAAGGCTTGCCTCATGGCCCAGGGATATACTCAATGGTTTCCAGATGAGTATGGCAATACCTATTCACCCATAGCGAGTTCCAAAAGCATTAGAACAGCTTTGGCCATAGCAGCTACACTAAATGAAAGTGTATTTCAGTTTGATGTGCAGACAGCATACCTGCATGAGGACCTGGATAAGAAGATATACGTGAGAGCTCCCCCCAGGCTTCCAGGGAAAGGAAGGATATATCTGGTTTCTTAAGAACAGCCTCTATGATCTGAAGCAGTCAGGGGGGCTTTGGTACAATCACCTCATTCAGACCCTAAAATCCATGGGCTTCAGTGTTTCAACAGCTGGCCTATATGTGTTGGTGGTCTAAGAGTGGAACTGAGAAAGTCCTTGTTTATGTGGATGACATAATCTATATTGGGCCTAGTGAATGCATGAGTATCAAATTTGCCGAGTCACTTCACAGACATTTTACTGTGAAGTCCTTGAACCACATAAACATGTACCTGGATATTAATGTGAGGTGAACACAGAAGGGGTTCTGCCTCTCTCAGGAAGACAAGATCAAGGAACTTTTAGAAAGATGTAGAACGATAGGTGCCAAGCCCACATCAACACCCATGCAGACAGACTTTCTCAGTCTGACTCATAGGGATTATCTGGACTTTCCTGAGAAAACATTCTTTAAATCCATTATTGGCTCACTATTTGATATCAGTGGGTGGACTCACCCTGATATTTCTCTCAACGTGAACTTGCTTGCTAGGCATGGGGATAATCCAAAGCTCTTTCATTGGACTGTGCTTAAGTGGTTGTTCAGGTACCTTAAAGGTACAAAGGACATGGCTCTAGTCTTAGAGCCAGAGGAAAAGGAATCTGTCCACCTTCTATATTATGTCGATACAGATTGGGCCGTTGACCCGAGTACTCAGAAGAGCACCTCAGGGTACATGTTTTTTTTTTTAATGGGTGCCCTGTGTACTGGCATGTTGGCCAGCAGATATTCGTGTCCTGCTCTACCGCAGAGACTGAATATGCATGTATGTCAGATACATGTAATGCTCTGACATGGTTCAATGATCTACTTTTGGATGTGTGGGCTCAATCGTCTTTGCCCATTACTATAATGGAAGATAACACGTCTGCCATCGCTATAGCAGAGGCCCCTGCAATTGGATCTAAATCAAGGCATATAGATATTCAGCACAAAAATGTCAGGGACTTAGTCAACAAGGAGTTTATTGCATTAAAGTACTGTAAAACTGACCATCAAATTGCTGATTTATTAAACAAGCCTGTGCCAGCAGATAGACACATCACATGGTGCCAAAGGATGTGCCTGACTACATAATCGCATGGTGTCATGACTGTATTGCACTATCACACTGTATTTAGCCAGACACAGAAGGGGATCTGTTAGAAGAATTGCTAACTGGTGGCTGTGCCTGTCTCTATACAATATATCATAGGCAAGTTGGTCCTAGATATACCACTCCTGGGAGTGCACAGGAAGTGGGAGGTGCCATCCCACCAGGTATATAAACCTCCTCCCTCACATACTCCCTCACTTTGGACCAATATACATCAACATAGTCAGACATGCGAGGCGCATTTCCCTTTACTTGTAAATATTAGATTAGTTAACTTTAGGGTTGTAAATAATAGTCATAGATAGAATAGATAGGGTTAAATGTTTTATTCTTTAATTTATTTTATTTAATTCAATTTATACCCCGCCCCTCTCCTGGGACTCGGGGCGGCTTACAGGGCAGAATAAAACAGTACATT
>JANHFQ010173773.1:0-10251 GCA_032468035.1 Aparallactus werneri | reverse complement strand
ACATATACTTTTTATTCTACCCTGTAAGCCGCCCCGAGTCCCAGGAGAGGGGCGGGGTATAAATTTAATTAAATAATTAAATAATAAATAATAATAATCATAAAAGCCCCAGTCATTCAATTCTATAAGTGAAACTAAGCTTCTAAGCAAAGTAGTCACAGGTTATGGTATTTTTTGGAATATAAGATACACTTCCCTTCCCCCCCCCCAAAAAAAAGTTGGCAGAAATATCTGTGCGTCTTACACAGCAAATATGGGCCCATTTTTGGTCCCCCAAAATCTCCGTGCGTCCTGTTTTTGCCCTCCCCAGCATCCGGAAGCACTCTGCAGGCCAAAAATTGGTCTCTGCAAGTCTCGTTTTTGCCCTCCCCAGGGTCAGGAGGCTGAAAATGGAACCCGTGGAGGACAAAAACTTTTTTTTCTTGTTTACCTCCTCTATATCAGGGTGCATCTTATAGTCCAGTGTGTCTTACAGTCTGAAAAATATGGTATTCCTTTCCAATGACAATAAGACAATCGAGCCCAAAATTTATGTTGTTAAGTGAAACATTTGTTAAGTGAATTTTGCCCCATTTTACAACTTTCCTTGCCACAGTTGTTAAGGTAATCACTGCCTTATCACTGCCTTAACCACTGCAGTTATTAAGTTAGTAATAGTTTTTAAGTGAATGTTGCTTCTCTATTGACTTTGCTTGTAAGAAGGTCGCAAAAGGTAATCACATGCCCCAGGGATACTGCAACAACCATAAATATGAGTCAGTTGCCAAGCATCCGAATTTTGATCATATGACCATGGGAATGCTGCAACAGTTGTTAAGTGTGAAAAACGGTCATAAGTCACTTTTTCAGTGCCGTTGTAATTTTTAAAAAACATTTTTATTGTTTTTTATTTGGTTACATCGTGTCAGATCAGACAGCATTTCAGAATGGGTTACAAATATTGTGCGCTTACATAAATCAGTTCGTCATTACATTTCTATTTATATATATCAATTTATACAAACAATTTTTAGTTACATCATCTACTGTCTTCAAAATTCTATTAACTTTTTGTATATTGATTCTCTAGCCATGCATAAAATATTCCCCATATCTTATAAAATTCTATATCTTCTTTTTCTCTAATTGCTAATGTCAATTTATTCATTTCTGCGCATTCTATAATCTTCCCAGTTACACTCGCATCAGTCAGTATTGTTGCACTCTTCCAATTTTGTGCAAACACAATCCTTGCTGCAGCTACTATATGGATGATCAAATAAGTACCCTCTTTGATTGGGTGGGGGAATGCTCTGATTGGGTGGGGGTTTGGCTGTGCTCAGAGCACAACCCCACTCAATCAGAGCACAGCCAAGCCCCCACCCAATCAGAACACACCCCAACAGGCATTTAAAGAGAAGAAACAGCCATGATCACACATTGCTCCTAGAAGCACCAAGCCCAAAACACCAGCCTGAAGATGACGAATGTGTGTGTGTGTGTGTGTGTGTGTGTGTGTGTTTATATATGTTTATATATGTTTATATATGTTTATATATGTTTTTGGAAGTTTTCGCATGTATTTCTCTATATGGAGCTGGTTTCTTGGGTTTCTTCCCACGTAATAGTTGGTGTATTGAAAGGTTCATGGTGACGTTTCAATGAAATCTCATTTGTCATCTTCTAGCTGATGTTCCTGGTCTGCTGTGCATGGGCACACATGTGTGTGAGTGAGATCTCATCGAAACGTCGCCAGGATACACCAACAACTATGCCGGAAGAAACCTGAGAAACCAGCTCCATACATACAAACACCCATGAAAACTTCTGAAAACAAATATATATACACACATATTTAATAAAGAAATGAGTATTGAATGGAATCAGACAAGATTTTTAGTGAATGTCTAGATAGTATAAAAAATGAAATTGAAAATAGAGATAAAGATGGGAACCAAAGTAATTGTTGTTATGATAATTTAAATTTGAGAAAAACACCTTTAGGACAACCATGACCTGGATGACTGAGAATCTCTATAGACAAAAATCTGAGCTGCATTCCAAGCTTTAGGGCCATTACCTTTAGAGCTCTGCTTGGATGTGCTTTAACAACAGTATCATATTTTTGTTTCTTTTGTAATAGGCAAATTCCAATAAAGAGGAATACAGACAGACCACAAACAATAATTCTTACTTTAAATTTCAGAGGTTCCTTATTTCAGTTCTTTATTTTTTGTGATTTCATCCTTCTATGTCCAAATATATTTATAAAGCTACGTAGATCAATAGCCTACATTTTTGTTTCCCACACTTTCATATTTGTACATAGCCATAAAATACAGAATGATATGTATTGTCATTGTGTAAAAACAGAAGATTTCTATAAAACAGGGCTGTCAAACTTCTGCTCTGTGGGCCAGATGTGTCACATGCTAACCGTGCTGAGTTTAGCAAAAAAAAAGGGGGGGGGGGATCCCAATACGTCACATGATGCTGCCACGACAATGTGAGTTTGACACCTCTGCTACAAAAGGATATGTGATGGGTTCAATTACAGGTAATCTTTGTGATTAGTAGCCAAAAATATGTAAGATACACTCCCCAAAATGTTCAGGAAGCAAAATCTTTATTATCCAGTGAATTGTTGTGCTTAAAGCATTCTTACATTTGTATGAAATGTGTACCTTTCCCAACAGAAAGCAACAGAAACTCAAGAATTCTGTTATTCTGTTATGTATATTACGTATACCTTAAATAAGGGTTACATACTGCAGTTTCAAATACCTTTTATATAGTGTTTCCCAGATAATCTATTTTATCATTTCAAGAACTGCAGAACAAAATGAGTTGAAACATCTGCTAATATGAGTCTTCATCTTCTGTCATGGGGCTAGTTCTAATTAAGCATGTTGAGTCACAATGTAAAAGAGATAACTGGGATATCAAGAAATGCTTGTAATTCCTTTATTAATGTTTTAACTGCATTTATTTTTCTTATTTTTTTAAAAAAAATATGGTTGCTAGTACATGTTAACCAAAAGAATAAAATAGTAAATAACAAATATTATTCCAAATTGTGCTGTTTATATTTTTTCAATCATTCTTTTTTTCCAAGAAACCATTCCTTTTAGGATAGGATAAGATAGAACAGAACAGAACAGAATAGAATAGAATAGAATAATAGTTTTATTTATGGTCACAAACCAGAGTACAAATACAATAAAATATTAGTATAAGTGTGTGGAGAATAAAATCATGGACAACTGGCCATCGAAAGCCTTGGTTGAAGGGTTTTGGCTTTATATATTCACAAAGCGGAAGGGACAATTTATCCTCCTTGAGTATAGAAGAATCTTAGAATCTGCTGGTGGCTGCAAGTGGCCAAATTTAGCACCTGGGTTCGATGTCTGGTCCAGGTGCTGGTGTTCTGAATTGAACACCTAAATATTTAAAATGGAAAACCTGCCTAACAGTGTTGCCATTAATGGACCAGTTATATAATTTCCGCGCTCTGGAGAAAACCAAAACTTCTGATTTATTATAGTTAATGGACAGGTGGTTCTCAGCACAGTAGGATCCAAAAACTAATCCCAGCCTTGATAGCGATAGAAGGACCACATTGTCAGTTGAGAAGAGTAGCAGGATCTTAATAGTTGTCAGCTTTGGGGCATGGGACTCAATACATCCGATGCAAGAGTCAGTTAAAAATAAATTAAATAAAAGAGGAGCCAGGATACAGCCCTGCCTTATCCAACTCTTTATTGGGATGGGGTTTGAGAGTTCTCCCTGCAAGCCACATCTAACTTTTCTTACAAGGTTTTAAATTCTCTAAAAATACTCCTCTTAGGGTCAGGGAATACTGATCAATGGAATGGCCTGTATCACTGAGTTTTGAAAAAGGAAATTTAATTATGTGCATTTCATTTTCTTTCTTTAGCAAAGTTCAGTGGTGCATACTGGAACCTTACCCTCACCCTTGAAATACTTAATGAATTGCCACTCAATGTTCACTAGTAAGTTCAGAACATATAGGTAGTTGACAAGCAGTTCAGAACATGACAAGTGGTGAAATAACAGTTGCACGAACACTTCTCCCATTCATAATATGATTGTGCAAATAGCATGAATGTTCTGCAAAATTACCTAGTAAGTAATATAGATTCTTATTTCATATAATTCTTCAGAAATGAAGCTGGACAGGAGAGACAGTATGCTGCAATTAAATTAGGACTGCAAGGATACAGGCTTAAGACCACACCCTATTGTCAGAGGTTTAATTAGAGAGTCACTAGGATCCAGTCACTTTTGCTCAGTCTGCTGGTGGCCAAACATGGAAGGAAGCAATTGCTTTCTCTTTCGGTCATCGGCTCATCACAAGAGACCATCCGACAAGAAACTTATACTTTTACTGTTGACTTTTTACAGGATATGTTCTTTTTTTATGTTGAGAACTAAATAAGTAAGGGAGACTAGAATATATATATGTTTATATATATATTTTCTGATATACTTTCTTATATTACCAAAGTCATTTTCAAAGGTCCAACACGATTCTCTCAAATATTTTCTTACAGGAATTGGACTGAAGTTATTCTGATCTTTGGCAAAGTTTTATTCCTGGAGAGCATCTGAGTGCATGTATTCAGCAAAATTTGTTTTATTTGACCTTTCCGCATTTATTTTGTTATTCAATATGCAAAGTAATACATTTAAAGCTATAGAACTTACATTTTCACTTTTCAGACAGAGCAGATTTCACATTTCTGAGGCTATTGGTAATTGGATTGAGCAGAGGTAAAAGGAATGGTTATAGGAAATTTAATGTTAATCTCGGTAATAATAAGTTTTAAAGGAAGTTCTCAGACAGCTAAAAAGCATTCAAAAATATGAAAAAATGTAAGGTGGGGAATAAACTAGTGGAAGAGGAATTTTGCCTTCTTCGCATAGAAGATATTTTCTACGCTGTCTTCAGATTCAATATGAATGATACATTGACAAAACTGACATATTAATTAAAAAAGGGAAGCTCATTTTATACAGGAATGCATAGGGAAAAAATAGGTCACATTTTTAAAACCTTCATGTTTAAACCTACATTCTCCATACTGTCATTACACCTCACCTGACCCTCATTTCATCCATATTTAACAGTTCTAAAGTGTGTTGAAAGCAATTATAGATTCTATTATTCTTCTGGATTGAGAGCTAGGTTGCATCCGAACTATGTAGAAAATCAAAGTCAAGTCAATAAAATGCAATTTTGCTGAACATAATAGAAACAACATTAAAATGACATTTCAGACACGACACAATCTAACGAAGACAGATTTTATATTCTTATTCCTAATACTATAGATGATTGGGTTGAAGAGGGGAGAAAGAAGGGAATACAGAATAGTCAAACCCAAATCTAAGTCAGATGGAGAGTCAGAGGGACGTCTCACATTGACAAACAATCCAGTTAATACAAAGATAGATATTACAGTAATATGGGGTATACAAGTTGATAAGGCTTTTTGTCTTCCTTGTTCAGAAGGAATTCTTTGTACTGCCTTGAAGATCATGGCATATGATATGATAATAAATGTGAAACAAGCCAGTGCTACAATTGCACTGACCAAAATAACCCTTACTTCTATTAAATTGATTCTTGAGCAGGATAGTTTTAGCAACTGTGGAATATCACAGAAAAACTGGTTTACAATATTAGAACACAAAGGGCTGGAAAATAGACCAGTGGTATGCAACATACCATAGAGAAAACTGGCAATCCAAACCAAGCTCACAATTTCAGTGCAGGATTTCCAACTGATCAATGTCTCATATCGGAGGGGGTTACAAATTGCAACATATCGATCATATGCCATTGCTGTGAGGAGGAAGAAATCTGAAGTCATAAAGAAGATAAAGAGAAAGACTTGAGCAACACAACCCAAGTAAGAAATGTATCTGTTATCTAGGAGGAAATTCACCATGGATTTTGGAACAGTCACCGAAACAGAGCCTAGGTCCTGCAGTGCCAAATTCATTAGAAAGAAGTACATGGGTCTATGCAGTTGATGATCAGAAGCTACTGCAGATATGATGAGAAGATTTGTTGTTAGAGTTGCTAAATATAACACAAAGAACATGAAAAAGTATAAAATCTGCAGATGTCGATTTTTTGAGAATTCCAGGAGTAAAAAGTAAGACACTACGGTTTGATTCTCCATGTTTCCTTTATGACAAAGCTGCATGGCAAAACTGCAAGGAAGCAGAGAAGGGAGATGCAATTAGACAAAATTTGAGAAGTGGGTTTTTGATATTGAGAGTAGAAAACAAAAAGAAACATAAAGCATGGAGAGATTAAACAGAAGATCACACTATGGAAAATATCAATATCAATTAGACTATACTGTCAATTTACAGTATATCCATCTTACTCAAGAACCAATCACCAACCTCAATATTTCCTTCTTCCATCTTTCCAGTTCTGCTAATTCATGTACTTATCATAAGGAATACTAGGATTAAGAAAACCCTGTTCTTGTCCATTTTCAACCATGGAAGTTTACTGAGAATATTTGAACCAGTCACAGTCTCTCACCACTTGTACAAGCTTGGGGTAGTGTTGGGAAATTGGAGGATGTGCTTTATACGTACCTTGTGCATTTAGAAGAAAGGGCATGTAAATCTAGAAATTAAATATAAAAATAAATCACTAGGGTTTTTTACTTGGAAATCTTCAGGACAGAAAATATCACATTTTTTTTATTTGTTAGTGTCTGTGTGTGCATGTGTGAATGAGGTTAATTTACCTATTAGCAATCAATTATCTAGGAAATTTCATTTCAATATTCTCTTTTTTTCATGATGGTTTGAGATGTATATTTTTGTAACTTGGAAATATCTTTACAATCTCTACAATCAGCATTTGAAAGTACTAATATGATAAATATGTAATAACACTTAATTTTTTAAGAATCTCCTGCTATTATTCTGTTTCATGAATATGTTAAATGAATATGTTAAATCTAATGTTTGAGGTCAAAATTTCCAGGAAAAACAATTCTCTATTGTATTTCCCCAAATAACATATTTTGTTTTATATTACAGTGTAAGCTTGTGACAGAGGTAACGAAATCCTCTTTTAAATCTGCAAAGAAAATTTCACATATAATCAAGTTAGCCTTAAGTAAAATAAATTACTGGCAGAAAAGCATTTTTTTTTTCTTGTGACTTACTGTTTTTCAGCACAAAATATTTTTATTCTAATGCATGTTCTTCAGAATATTAAAAAGTGATGTACCAAAAAAGTAATGGTATGTTGTTCATTTTCAGGAAGTGAAACACGTCTGCAGTGAAATAAAAGGTTGACATTCAAAATGTGTATGAATATATGTTTGTGTCTCTCAGGGCTCATGTGCACCAAATTAAAATTAATTTCTGCATGTTTGTTAACATCATGAACAATTTGCAATTTCATAGCTATTTAGAATGCTCTGGTACCAATTATCCCATTGTATATTTATATCTCATAATTGGATCTGAAGAATACCAGCATTTCTAACATGGATCAATTGAAAAGACATGCATGAAACCTGTTCTGGGACAATTCTCATAACGAGAGATGCTATTTCATTTTCAGCTTTTAAGAGATTGTATCCTCCATTTTAATAGCATCTTACTTTCTGATTATCCTCATATCTTGTGACACTAGTGAATTCCATAAATTCATTTTGCATAGCCTAGAGGGTGCTTTAGCTTCTGTCCATTTTGATAGATTCCCTCTTCGTTTATTACATAAAATAAAAGATAGAACATTCTGTATTTTGCTACTTTAAATGTTTATTATGCACTTCTTTATTCAACATTTTTAAACTAATGATAAGCTCTCAAATACCAGTCAAGTTCCAGTGCTAGCTACTCCATTATTTTGTGGGGTTTTGCAATGAATGATAAAGATACAGCATGTAATAATTAAATGGGCCTGTATCATGAATTAGGGGTCTCCAAAATTTGTGGGCAATTGGCATATTTTCATTCTGTGGTCTCCTCATAAGAAGCAACCATCTGGAGCACATGTGGCTGATTTCCTGTATTATCCTTATCTAGGAGAAATTCCAAGAGACTGGTTTCCTCACCCATTCCTTTTCCTTTGTTGTGATCACTAGCTCTGCTTTCACCAAGCCATCTTCAGTTCACTAATCCTCTCCTGGAAGTCCCTATTGATGCCAATTCTAAATATAGTTAATGTACATATTTTGTCCATGCCCAAAATTTCAAACCAAGAGACATAGGGAATTCTATTGTGAGTAGAGGAGTGGAGTACTTTTCTCGAGAAATACCTCTGAACCCGCTCAATTGTGTTAATGTCAGATATACTATGTGGGTTCCAGGCAGATGAGCTGTATTCAGGAATTGGTCTGGTGAAGCTTTTGTATGCCCTAGTCAGCAATTTAATGTTACTGGAGAAGAAGCTTCACAAAATTAGGTTAACAACTTTTAATGCCTTTTTGGCAATGCTGTTACAGTGAGCTCTGGAGCTTAGATCGTTTGAGATGAGTACTCCTAGGTCCTTGACAATGTGGGAATCATCAATGAGATCACTACCGCCCAGTTTGTATTTGGTGTTCTGATTATTTTTGCCAATGTGTAGGACAGAGTATTTATTAGGTGAGATTTGGAGTTGCCAAATGTGCAACCATTCAGACATGTACTCAAGATCACTTTGTAGGGTAGCAGCACTATCAGTGATGTTAAATAATTTTACATCATCAGTGAAGAGGAGACAGCTGCCTTTAATATGATCGCATAGATCATTGATGTAGATCAGAAAGAGTGTGGATCCTAAGACGCTGCCTTGGGGGACACCGCTATTAACTGGTGCTGGATTTGATAGGGCACTTCCTATTTTGACTACTTGTTGCCTGTTGGACAGGAACGCGGCTATCCACCTATGCAGAGTTCCAGAAATGCTGTAAGAATTTAGTTTCAACAGTAGTTTGTCATGTACCACTGAATCAAAGGCTTTACAGAAGTCAATGTAAATTGCATCTATAGATTTACCCTGGTCAAGATGTGTGGTCCAAATGTTTCTACAGTGTAGGAGTTGCAGATTACAGGACAAGTTTTTTCTAAGTTTTTTCTTGTCATTCATGACAAGGGGCAAGTTCCAGATCTATAAATTCATTCATTAACATTATTTAATGTTCCTTCCATTCCTCTTGTTGCAATTAGAGATATCATAATTTTTGAAATATTTAGAAGCAAAATTCTTGAACTTTGACATGTTCTGGAACTTTCTGGACCTTTCTCAGTGCTCTTCTCAGACACTGTCTGAAATCAAATTTCCCCACCCTTCAAGTTTTCTCTGTTATGTTGCGCTGTTTTCTTGCATTGGAACATTGATCCTTCTGGCGTTTTTCTTCTCAATTTTCATTCTTTCATCAGGAAAGAGAAAATAATGTTAGGCACAGTTATGATAAATATGCTGATTTCAATACAGTAGTAGCTAATACTGTTCAAAGAGAGTATTATTCCAAAAAAGATGGTTATAGATCTGCAACAGCAATGAAGCCTGGTAAATAACTCATTGATTCTCTGATAAACCATCTGTTATCCACAGGCTAGGTACAATAACATAAACCGGTCTACAAAATCTCACCACCATCAACTTTGCTTTTCGTGTCGCTTCATGCATATATGATTTACTGTATTTATTAATCATGCGTATGAAGCAATAGAAAAAGCGAAATTGACAGAGATGAGAGAGAAAAAGTGATGGGATTCTCCTGCCATAGAAACGCATCTTGCAATCCTGTTCAAATGTTTTCAGAAATGTTCCTGGGATATTTAATGCTCTGATCATAATCCCACATCATAGGTCTGCAACCACATCTAAATAGTGATTCTTTAATAAATGGTCATGGTTGTGCTGTTCAGTTGTAAGACCAAGAAAAAATTAGGCATCTACAAAAACACAGATAAGCTTCATAAAGATTTCCTTTTCATTCAAGTAAATCATAGACCTAGTCATTTATCATTTATCTTAAATGATTAAGTAAATCATTTATCTAGTCAAAATGAATAAAGGGCTTAGAAAGAACAAAACACAGTTCATAATTTTAAAAATTATGCTTTCAATCATCCACGTGAACTCATAGATGGAGAAACTTCTCTTCCCAGCTATGATTGGGTAATTATTTTTAAATTTGCTTCTGTACATGGAGATTAGCATTTCTTTTACACAAACCTATCCCCCTCTGGCTGAATTTCAAGCAGAGCAGGGCA
>JANHFQ010173154.1:0-10254 GCA_032468035.1 Aparallactus werneri | reverse complement strand
CTTCCAGCATCATCTCTTTTTGCCTTTTGGTACTGTTCATGGGGTTTTCATGGCAAAGATACTTTAAAGATACTCTTTAAAGAAGAGGGTCATTTCTTTCTCTATTTTTTGAGTGAATTCTTTATCATTTAATAAATTAATGTTCATGGTCCATCTTGTGGCTTTTCTTTTCCCCTTCCATGTGAAAATCATGGGATTGTGGTCAGCCCATGTATTGGTTAAAATTTCTACTTCTTGCATTTCTAACCTTACTTCTGGGGATCCCCAAACTAAGCAACTTAATTTTGATAACATGATCATGGGGATGCTGCAATGGTCATAAACGTGAAAAACAGTCAAAAGTCACATTTTTCGGTGCTATTGTAACTTCAAACAGTCGAAGACTACCTGTATTTCACCCTAACATGAAATAACTAATAGAGAATCATTATATATACTAAAAACAACACTTAAAGGCAAAACAATTACACAAATATCTGATTGACACTAATACAATTGATATTTTTGACATATGCTGTTGTGCTTTTGTATGATTTCTAATCACTTTCATAAACAATCTATAATATTTTTAAAGAAATCTTTATAGAGACTAGTGTAGATGAAGTGGTGAAAAAACTTCGTAGTTGAACTTTGTAAATTATCTGGATTAATGGAAGTAATTGAACTAAAAGGACAGTTAGACTATAAAATAATGTCTTATAGACTTTTCAGTAATACCTGTGATAGCTAGTCATACAGTCATAAAATATAATGATTGCTGAAATAAAAAAAATAAGTCAGAAAGTATGAAAAACCCAATGAATACTCAAATTTAAGCCACTAGATTTAAAAAAATCAGAAGAGGAAAAAGAGAAACTAACATAATAAAGCAGAACTCTCACTGTTTGTCCAAATTAATATAAAGCAAAGGCAACTATAAAGAAAACTTTAAATTATTTTTGGCATAAATTACCTCTATCTTTCCAAAATATGCATTTTGGCATTAAAAAAAGTTATATTGAATAAATGGCTAAACAGACTGCTGATGGATTTCTCTGTATTTAAATTACACAGCAGGTGACATACTTAAGATTGCAGCTTAGAAATGCACCTGTTCCTCAGTCTGCAAATATGCAGTTAATTCAAAGGTAACAAAAACAGACTGGTTGCTCTTTTGTCAACATGAAAATGAACCTGCTATCTTCCTTTGGCAGGTACAAGATATCCATTATCCTTTTCTTGGTCTCCTTCTCTCTTGCTGGAATAGAAGATCAGTAGCACTAGTATTAGTGATGTTCTTTCTTTCAGATACATTAGTACCACTCCATTACCACCTTTCCAATGCTGGCTAGCCAGTATGTGCTAAAACAATTATCTTCATGTAATCTACTTTATAACTGTAACCATCCTAATTCTTGGATTATCATTGGCTACATTGCTTTACTAGTTCTCGAGTCTGTTTATTTTTAAAAATGACATGAAGTTATGTCATAGATTGAATGTCTTTGTTTCATTCATCCATTTTATTATCTTCCAGGAAGAGCTCCTTATGGACTTCCATTTTCATGTAGTAAAGAGACCTGTGGCCCCCAATCTTCTGAAAAATAGTGTTTGTATTTTTATAATGTGGATGGGTTGTAACTTTCATCAATACTTGCCAGTGAGTTATTAGGTTTAAGTTATTAAATTTATTAAGGATAAAACTGAAAGCAACTGAAAGCAAAAAAGATTGCCATAAAAGATATGTATTTCTCTGTGGTGGAAGAAATAATCATCTGGTTCAGTTCTAAGCCAGGAGAAAGGCACTGGAGACAAAATGGAGGCTATTGGAAAAATGGTTTTATGATGAAGCAGAAGCACATGGGTGGTCCTGGTGCAGCTAACCACATGGAGTTGAGAGTGGTGGCTATTTATACCTTCTCTTGGGATTTGAACTTGAACTTCCTGTTCAAGAACATGTATTCTATTGGGTGTTGTCAGACTCTCAAGGGGCCATGTACAATCCTAGGGGTTTGTCTGAGCTAAGTTTGGTTGAGGTTTGCTGCTGATGCAATGAAGGGGTGCTGCACAATTCCTATTATGGCTGAAGGCTACTCCCACCTTTGTTGGATCTTGAGTGAGGGTATTTGCCTATGAACAGAGCTATTTGTCTCTTTATCTCTTAAGTGCTGACAGAGAGATATCTTAGAGGTAGAGCTCTCACCTCACAATCGGGTAGAGGCAATTATCCTGCTTGGGCAGGGAGTTGGACTAGATGACCTACAAGGTGCCTTCCAACTCTGTCAATCTATGATCTTCTGAGGGCTATTAAGAAAGGTGGGAGCTGCTTTCCAAGATCATGTTTCTCCATTTTTCACCCAAAGAAATAAAATATTCTGCCGTTTTAATACTTCTCAAAATATTTCATTCTTCTAGGAGAGGGTGGATGCTAACTTTCTACATGTGTTTGTTTGAATATAAATGTGAATATACAACCAAGCTCACAAAATGTATTAGGATATAGTGTTGAAAATTATGCTAGTTGTACATCTTCAAGATTGATAGGGAGACAATGATTCAAACATATTCTTTTGCACAGCCATAATAATTATAAAATGACAATAATATAAATAATACCCCATTTACCAATTGTTTATAAGAAAGACCCAAAATGTTTAGATAGTGGATGTGCTAGGACCTGGAGATAGCAGAATAGCAGAGGAAGAACTGGACAAGATAATAAAATACAAAAAAACTGCAAATAAAAATAAAATGATTGTGGCAAACAAAAGCAAGGGTAATACCAATCATAATTAAAGCCTTGGTGCAATCTCAAAATAACTGGAGCACCACTTCAATACCATTGGCATTGACAAATTCACCATCAGTCAGTTGTGAAAGGCAGCTTTCATGGGATAGCTTACACCTTCTAACACCATCAAACATCTGCCTATCTCAGGTTCTTGGAAAGGATTTGATAGATGGATAAAAATGTCAAATAGAATTGGGCTGACTGTGGGTCTAGTCATAAAAGTCATAAATTTTATCTTAAACTGACCTTTATTTAAGAGGGGAAGTGTTAGAGTTTAGAGATCTTGGAGATGCTCCTGAACACATGAAGACACTGGATGCAGATGCAAGTCAAAAAGATATTTATTATATAGTATTATAAAGCAATGATAAAAGATATAACTGACCCTTGGTGGTTCTTATATAGGTGGGAGCAGACATGCAGCGTGCATGTCTGTCCCTATAAGAACACGTCCAGAAAAAGGTGTACAGTGGAGGGTTGAGGCCCCTCCTTTTCCTGACAGCAAGGCACTCCATGCTGCCACCTAGTAATGCCACGGCTGGCAATGTAGTCACAAATTGTGACAATCCCCCTCCTGTCAGTTAATGGCATGGTTATTATTGAGTAGAGACACATGACTTCACAAAAACCATACATAGTCCTTTACACAGGATGACACGCTTCTCAGTAGGCACAGGTTTAGTGAGCACATCAGTGATCTGATTAGTGGTGGTACAATGTTTAACCAGTATAAAGCCCATCTTGGCCAGTTGCCTAACATTTTTGTACCATATGTCAATGTGTCTTGACCTTGACCGCACCGCAAGAGCCTTATATATGCCAATGGCTGAGGTGTTGTCTTCCCTGATTTAAATGCATAGTGGAGGTGGTGCCCACAGATTTGTAACTAGGGTATCACACCAGGCGAGATCTTTTGCAGTGTCAGATAGACAGGAATACTCCGCCTCTGCTGTGGAGCACAATACTTTGCTATCCCACTTACCAGTAGATGGAGCAGTCATTCAGCAGTATAAAAAAGCCAGATGTGCTCCTGTGGGTTTTAGTATCCCTGGCCCAGTCTGCATCTGCATAAGCAGTTAGGTGAGCAACACCTTCCCTATTTGGCTCCAGGAGAAAGGCAGCCTCAGGTGCACCTTTAAGGTACCCGAGTAGCCTCTTTACAGCTACCCAGTGGAACTCCCTGGGTGCTCCACATGCCTGGATAATAGATTCACACTCAGAGCAATGTCCGGGCAACTCCAGTTACTTATGTACAGTAGTGATCCAATCACTGATCTCTACAGCATGTTATCCAGGAATTCAGTGCCCTTCTTGTGGAAAACTGTGAGCATGGGGGTGGGAGTGTGTTTGGAATCAGACATTTTACATTTATCCAACAATTCCTCCAACTTCTCCCTCTGCGAGAGTGCAAAACCCTTTTCGGTGACAATGATGTGCACACCAAGATATTTATCCACATGCCCCAGGGATTTCAGGGTGAATTGCTTCCCCAGGGCCCCCTCAAATTTATCACAGGTGGTCTTATTAGGTCCAATGTACAGCAGGTCATCAACATAGACCAGGACCTTTTCAAACACTCCCCTAGACCTTTTTGTAAACAGACACTCATCATCTGGTGAGCTCCTAAAGCCAATTTTGTTTAAAACTTTGACAAGGCAATCAAACCATAATTTCCCAGATTGCTTTAGGCAATACAGGCCTTTTCTGAGTAGCCAGGTGCGCCCCTCCTTCTCCTGAAAACCTGGTGGGCCACTCACATATATCTTCTCATTCAGCTTGGCATGCAGGTATACAGTCTGTATATCAAATTGATATACCTGTTTGCCAAGTGCTGCTGCTGTGATGAGACCACACCTTCACACTCTCCACTCAGATGGTGAGAGAGTAGGTTTCCCTATAGTCTTCTAAGTGGCACTGGGCAAACCCTTTTGCTACTAGTAGAGCCTTGTATATGTATTTGTTGTTGGCAGAGACTTCACCTTGTAGACCCATCTGTTCCCTATGGTCTTTTGTGTCTGGGTTTTTTTCCGTGGGATGAAAACTTGGAATTGTTTGAGGCTACTCATTTCCTGCTCCATTACCACCCTCCATTTGTCTTGCTCTTTATCCAGGAGCTGAAGAACATCGAAATATGTCTTGGGTGTGGCAATGACACAGTTCACGGAAGCAATGTGCCCAATCTCCAACCTTTTGGGTTGCACTCCCTTGTTGGAGCACTTTGACTTATGGACCTCTTGCCATTCATTTTCTTTCTCATCCTCTGATGGATCATCACTGCTGTCATCACATCTGGAATGAGGAGGACCATGGTTCCAGGCCCTGGGCATGGCTGGTCTCTTAGGTGAGGAGGGAGGAGAAGACTCCAATGGAGGTAGTATCTCAGATTTGTCTGCATCAGGTAGGCCTGCATCTTCGGGGTCACTTTCTGACATCAGGCCTTCTAGGGTGTTTTTGTCTTCAAGTGTCGGAGAAGTGGAACTCTGGCCTTTGGATAGAAAGGGCCCAAGATAATTTGAGTGGATCTTGAACCAATTGGCCTCTTCCATGAAGTTGGCAGATCTGGAAGTAGTAATCCTGCCTTCTTCCCCAGGAACCTGTATCCCTTGGTCCCTCTAGCATAGCCCAGGAATCTGAGATTTTCAGATACATCACTGCCTTTTTTGCAAGTCTGTTTGAGGATGTTAACCCAGGCATATGACCCAAAAGTATGTAGGTGCTTAATGTTGGGTTTCTTGTCATGAATGAGGAAATAAGGGGTTTGGTTCAATACACTGCTCCATGTCCTGTTGATGGTGTAATTCACATACAGGACAGCTTCACCCCAATAAGCATGGCTGAGCTCAGCATTGGTAAGGAAACTTCTTATCATGGACTGAAGCACACCATTCCTTCTTTCAACAATACCATTCTGAGCAGGAGAAAATGGTGATGTCATCAGATGTAGAATCCCCTTCTGCTTCATCCAGTTTTGAAACTGTTTTGATGTAAACTCCACCCCCTATCACTCAGCACCTAAGTGATGTGCACCTTGCGTTGGGTCTCAATGAATGCATAGAAATTCCTAAAATTTTCAAAAGCCTCAGACTTGTCCTTGTGGGTATATACATGCCTATATCTGGAGAAGTCATCCACAAACATTAGGAAATTTGATTTGTTGCCTAGGGAGGGCTTAAAAGGGCAACCAAATCATATGCACCAGCTGATAGGGGTGTGTGGACTGATTGATGAGGTCTTAGGAATGGGGGCCACCTTGCTTTTAGATTTTTTTACACACATTACAATCTAAGAACACATTGCAGCCTTGTAAACATAAACCTTCTGCAAGTTCCCCCATTTTCCTTATCACTGGGAAACTGGCATGTCCCTATCTGTGGTGCAGGATGTAAGCACGCTTGCTATGCAGTGGCTCACCTACAAAAACACCCTTTTTCTTTTTTCCCTCCATTGGGGCAGGTACACTGGGGGCTTGACCACTTCTGCCTGGCTCAGCACCTTCGGTCACTTCATATCTGTGGTAGGCTTAGATTTGTCAGCTTTCCCTTTCCCTTTCCTGGGAGCAGGCTGGGGGGCTTTATCACTTATGGGTTGTTTGGGTTTGCCCTTGGATGGCCTGGGTGCTAGCAGTGGTGCCTTTGTAGCATTTAGCTCAGCACTATTCACCTTGGACAACTTGGGGTTTGGTTGGGGAGCTTTGCTTTCTATCTGGGCTTCAGCTCCCTCTACCCCATTGGCCTGTTCCTTGCTTATCTTGCCTTTATCATTTGGGAGAAGATATGGCAAGCCATTTATATAAGCAATGCTACTAATGATTTTCCTTTCCTTTGTAATACATCCCCAATTCTTTTTAAATTTAAATACCAAACCATCATTTTGGCATAACCTTATGACACTCAACATGTTGTTAGGAATATCAGGGACATGCAAAACATCCTCCACATCCTCCAGACTGGGTATATTCACATTCCCATCACCCACAACCTTAGCACTGTCCCCAGTGGCAACCTTCACTGAAAAGTTGATGAGGCTTAGTTTCTTGAATCTCTGTTTGAGTCCAGCAATGTGTTTGCTAGCTCCAGAGTCCAAAATCCACTTGTCCTCTGGGTCACTGTCAGAAAAAGCAGATGTGCTGCAAAACACAGCATTAACAAAATCCCCCCGAGTGTCTTTCTTATCCTTGCCATGACCCCTTCTGTTCCCTTTTCCTCTGGGATGGTTCTCAGAAGGCCTAGGGTCATGGTTCTGAGGCCATTCCTTCTTAAGGTGTTCACTGGAGCTGCAAACAAAACATTTTAGCAGGACATTGACACTGTCAAAGTTGCTGTTCCGTCTGTGGCAAGCCTTGAAGTGCAGAGGGTACTCATTGTTGTCTCTGTGCCTCTTGTCCTCCACTATAAGCTCCCAGACAAATAGTCTACAGTTAGGAGCTCTTTCTTGGCCCCCTCCAATGATGCTATTAAGTTCGACCATCTATGATCAAGGGAGGCTATCATCACACTAATCAGGGTTTTTTTTTTCTGCCACAGGATAATTTCTCATTAACAGCTCAGCTCACATTGCCTTGAGCTTTGCTATGTGTTGAATTATGTTGTCTCCTCTTTTAAGATTGTAATTGAAAAAAAAATCCCTGCTAGTCTGCTGGTGGTGGCCATATTGTCACAATGGAATAATTTGTACAATATATGCCAGGCTTCCTGAACTGTAAGTCCATCATTAATACTGGGGTGCAGGATTAACATCTATAGAACTTAGCAAAATGCTAAAAGACCTTCTATGGATAATCTCTATCTCGGAGCTCCATGGCAGTGGGGGGTGTATTTCTTAACAAGTCCAGTGTCCCATGATGCATTAGGACCACGTGGAACACCCTACTCAATTTTTGAAAATCCCCCCCCGAGATATTTTTTGAAAGTTATTTGGGAGAGAATTGGTAAAATTAGGTGTATAATGCAGTTGCTGCTGTCCCTGCTACTGAAAATCACTTGCAAAGGAAAAAGGTACTGGTATATCACCACTGGGGATTTTTTGCAAATATTTTTGCTGTTCTCCCCATTGCACATACTCCAAGATGGCACCTGGCCAGAGCTTGGAAGAAGAAAACATGTATCTCTGAGCTCCCTGTGCAGGCCATGGCCCACAGGCTGCAGCCTCAGCTTGGGTCTGAAGAAGTTTGGGAAGCCTCAGAAGGTGACAAGAAGCTTCTGAAAATTGCTCCAGACCTGGAGCCCTTAATGGAGGGTGAAGACATCACGCAGGAGCTGGGATCATTCGGCAAAGGCCTGGATCATCATGGGCTCATTGCTGTTCATCATTTGGGGGCCATTTGGGGATTCCAGATGCCCCCAAGAAGCCTCCAGATGGGTGAGGACCTCAGCCTGAGGCTCCTTGAAGAAATCCAGGTAAGCGGATCATCACAGCAGTGGGAGGCAGAAGATCGCTGGTCCCCTGGCTTCATCCTGGTTGAGCGGTAAACAATAGAAAGTAGCAGGGTCATATCTTCAGCTTTGTCCTGCTCCTGGGGATGCTTTGGAGGGGAGGTCACCTCCAGATCCTGGACCAGGTAGTTGGACGCATTCCCGAGGGCCTCGGTCACTGTTTCAATCATTGCTCACATGTCTGCTGTGGTAGGTGTGGCAGTCTGACGGCTTTCTGGGTGGGTGGTGGCTATCCCGGCTGCTGGAGTGCTTCAGCAGCTGGTTAGTATTGGTGTCTGGGCCCTGGGGGTTAGATTGGGACTAGTCCTCAGTACTGACATGGGTGGTATGGGGGCCTCCATCTTGCTTCCAGTTACCTCCAAAAGTGCCCCAAATGATGAGAAATTTGAATTTTGTGCCTCAAAATTGGTCATTGTGGAAACACCCTGATCAATTACTGGCATGCTAAGTAAATCCTGTCATGGGGGGGCAGCCTTACTGGGTAGGTGTGAATCTTGGTTTCTGCTTCTCGTTGTTCTGCCGCTGCTTGCCTGGTCGCGAGAAGTGTCCACAGCATTTCTCTGCACTATTCTCTGTTCAGGTAATCCACACTGGGGATGGCCGCTTCAGTGGCCCCTTCCCCTGAGTCAATGTAATCCACATCGGCTTCTTCTTGCATGATTCCATATTCTTCATTGTAGTCCATGGTGGCTCCGTCCAGCTGGTCTGCCAATGAAGAGTTATCTGGTGCAAAGTTTGATGCTCCGGGGACACAGGCACTGTCTGTGTCCTTGTTGGCATCATAGGCTGCTCAAGATGTTGAGGCCTCTGCTAGTCTCCTCGATTGGAGACCTCTGGTCATGATCGAAGAGCTGCAGCCAGTTGTCAGGTCCAGATTCCTTGGGGATCCAACTGGCATCTTCTCAGCTTCAAGGTTTAGGAGTAGATCTCTTTAACCAATCCTCTAGCTACCACTTGTTAGAGTTTAGAGATCTTGAAGATGCTCCTGAACACATGAAGAGACTGGATACAGATGCAAGTCATAAAGATGTTTATTATATAATATAATAAAACAATGATAAAAGATATAACTGACCCTTGGTGGATCTTATATAGGTGAGAGCAGACATGCAGCATGCATATCTGTCCCTATTAGAACATGTCCAGAAAAAGGTGTATACCTGGGGACAGAAGGGGTTTATATAGTGGAGGATTAGGGTCTTGGCACTCCATGCTGCCACCTAGTGTCCAGGTACAGGTAATGCCATGGCTGGCAATATAGTCACAAATTGTGACAGGAAGAAAAAGGCTACTATATTGTCTCCATTGGAAGGAAAAAAAGTCTATGTATTTTGCTATAGAAATCAGTCCAGAGGTGTGTGACTGATTGATTGCCTTTGTTTTACTTGGATGGGGCTTAAATCATCAGCTTTTTACTGATAAGCAAAAAAACAATGAAACTCACACCTAATCTCAAATAAGCAAACTCTTTCAGTCCTTGGAAGGTTAGTTTACTTGTCAAAAACTCTAGAATATACATCAACCATCTCCAACCAGTTGTATTTCAGAAATGTTGGATTGTATCTTTTGTAGCTAGTACAGAGTTGTATTTGAAGAGGTGTATTTCAAAGTCATGAATGTATAATCAGTGGATTAAAGGAAATAGGAAAGCAATCACCGTGTAAATAGATGAGAACCTTCATATTAGTACATATTCCAGCCCTACTCAGGGAAATAAAACTTTCTTATTATAAACATATTTTATTGGATTTTTTTTGTTAACGTTAAGAAATACATCCTTTATCTAAACAAAATTATCAGATCATATCTTTTAGTCACAATCAAAAACAATATATTCCTTTTCAAAAAATTTCTTAATCTTAAATATTTAAATTATCATTAATTTATTATGTAAAACCTTCATTTTCTTCTCCCAATTTTTAACATACCATCTTTTATCTTTGGGCGTGTCTCTCACTAACACACCTTTTGCACTACTCTTACTAGTGCTTCCTTCAATTGACAATTTTTACCCCCTTCCCTCCCATTGCCCCTCCCTCCCCCCCTGGACTT
>JANHFQ010172686.1:0-10256 GCA_032468035.1 Aparallactus werneri | reverse complement strand
GGGGCTGAAAGGCTGCTTGCACCATGCAGCTACTCTTCTAAGGAACAGGTAGGCATGGAGGGTGAAAATGGTCGGTAGGCAGGGCTACATTCGGAGTATAAGATGCACCCTAATTTTGTCATATTCTCTCTTCCTGTGTTAGTGTCAACTCCAAATAAAGGATCCAGACATTGGGACCAGGTTTGGATAACTTTATTTACGAATATTAACACCACTCCAGAGAAGTGAATAGAACTAATCACAACTGCGATAAAAACCACCATGCCCCCCTTTTGTTTGGTTAACCTTTTTATAGTCACTGGATTGCTCCACCCCTTATCCCTCCAACCAATAATAATTATTTCTCTACCTTAACTTAACCATTAAAGTTCCAACTGTTTTAATAAGTTGTCTTCTTTCTGTCTTCTGATGGGGCACAACAAATTTTCAGTCTCTTTTAGGGTAGAAAAAAGTGCATCTTATAGTCCAAAAAATACGGTATTTATTTATTTATTTGTCAGTTTGATATCCTCTTCATTTTGTTCCCCCACCCTACATGAAGATTTTAGAAAGTGTAACTACTGTTCTACCACTACTCATAAGTGTAGATATTAGCAGCTGTTCTATTGTGTGCTTTAGCTTGTTAGTTTCACTTTCAATTTCAGCCAGCCTCATTCAGAAGCTGATTGGTCAGTGGATCTGCATATATTTTTAATTCCTTTGTCTCCTTTGCTGAAGCATGTTTCAGCTTTAGCCTGATTCAGCACAGGAGACAAATTGCTGGGAGGCAGTTTTTTTTCCTGTTGTTTTCCTCCCCAAAAGCTGGGTGCATCTTATAGTCAGGTGCATCTTACAGTCAGGTGTGTCTTATAGTCCAAAAATATGGTAAATAAATAAATAAATAAATATTTAAGCCATGTTAATAGAATTTCTATATTAGTTATAGAAGAAAAATTCAAGAAAATTTCATATGTGGACCAACTGTTCATATACTGCCTGTGTCATCAAATCAGCAGCTCATATATTGTTTTATTATCAATGTATAATTATTAAATTATATAATTATATGGCTGCCCAACTCACCCATAGGTGACTTTGGGCAACTCATACCATTAAAAATTCACAGTATAACTCCTCCCCCCATGACATAACCCCTCCCCCATGACATAATCAAGTCAACCCCTTCGTTGATTCCATCTCCATTCGTGGTCCCCAGGCCCGCTGATAAAACCATGTCTTTCAGAAAAGCAACAGGGTTTATTTATAAACCATGTGGCCACCAAAATCAATACCTGTCTCTGCCTTACTTTCTGCTATTAAACATTACCTTGGGCACTGAGTCCCAAAGATGGCTTTTTCAAAAGGCAACTGGGCTTTCTTTGTTTTGTTTCGGTCTGACCCTGCCCAGTCAGAGTTCAACTCGCCCCGAATCCGAGCGATCTTGTCCGCGAGATGCTGACTAAATTCCTCGGCTCGCTCCCATAAAGGGTCACTCGCAGTCCCCCGATCAAGGAGAGAGCGAGTGACCCTGAACAGGGCGGCCGGGTGATTCTTTGTGGATGCGATGAGGGGGAGAAGTAGGTCCGCTTTGCCACCTCCATCGCCTCGATATAAGATCTCGTAAGAGATCTCAGTCGAGCTCGGTCAGAGTCGGAGAGGGTCGTCCTCCAAACGCACTCTAGACCCCTTCTCCAATGCTTTATCTCCCGGAGCTCCTCTGTGAACCAGGGAGCCCAATGGGATCGGCATCAGGTCAGGGGTCACAAGGGTACAGTTCGGTCGAGAGTTCTGGCAGCCGCACATTGCCATGCTTCTGCCAGGTCCTTGGCTGAACCGTGAGTAAGGGTCGTGGGTACAGACCCAAGCACCCACATGAACCGTTCAGGGTCCATAAGGTGCCTGGGGCGGAACCATTTAGTTGGTTCCACAGCCCGGCAACAGGGGGGGTGTATTGGAAGCCTAACCACAGGATATAGAGATCTGACCATGACAGGGGGGAAATCGTTGGTGATCCCCCCCCCGATCACTCAGCCACCATCCAGACAGAAATACTAGGTCGGGCATGTGACCCCCCTCATGAGACGGACCCATAGGTCCATGGCTGCCATGGAAGCTATGAACTCCCAGGCCAACCTAGACAAACTCCCCAGAGATGGCAGGTTGAAGTCCCCCAGAATCATCAGTCTGGGGTAATCAACTGCCAGTCCAGAGAGAATGTTGATTAGCCCGGGCAGGATGGTTGTGATGCAGCTGGGCGAAAGGTACACCAACAACACATCCATCTGATCCCTGGGGCCAAACTTCAGATGGAGGGACTCACATCCTCCTATTTGGGTAACAGTGACCTCCCGTGGCATTAAAGACTCCCTAGTGACTATCGCCACCCCTCCGCCCCTGCCCTGGGCCCTAGGGTGGTGAAACACCCAGAAACCTGGTGGGCAGAGATCATACAGAGGGATTCCCCCTTCATGTCCCAACCAGGTCTCCGTGATTCATGCCAGGTCGGCGGTCTCCCCCTCGATTAGTTCTTTAACAAGGGGTGCTTTGTTAACCACTGACCTGGCATTCAAGTAAACCACCCTGAGCCTAGAGGCCCACGCTCCCACACTCCCAGCAGAACGGGGTGCATCCAGGGGGTCGGGGTGCGCTATAGCTTGCAACCAGCGACTGCACTCCCCCTGAACATGATATGGCCCCCAGTGCTATCTGACGCCCGATCCTATTACCACCTCAATCTGATTGCCCACCTCTGCCCCGAGTCCATAATCCCCCCGAACCTCCTTCTTCCCTCTGTAGTTGCATATCTGTGATTCTTTGTTCCATTTGCTGTTTTTGTACTTGTAACAGGTTCAAATTATCAGTTTGTTGTGTTAAATCTCTTGTTAGGCTTGTTACAGTATCAGAGATTTCCAAGTTCATTTTTTGTAAAGTTTTCTTTAACTTCCTCTATTTGTTGTAATTTTTCTCCACTACTATCCGATTCCAAAAAATCTTCCATCTGTTGTATTTTCTTCATTAAAATTCCCATCTCTTGTCCAATTTTATTTTGTAAAGCATCCACTTTATCATCAATGTATTTCATAATGTGTTCCCATATAATTAAAAAGTCTGCAACAGTCACTTTGTCTGTCTCAACAGATTTTCTCATCTGTAAGTCTTTAAAAACATCTTTTTGCTCTGACATTTTCAATTCTCTCTGCCAGATGACAGTGTAACAATGTAACAAGCTTTCACTTAGACACAACAATTCAAGGTCCTTTCCCTTTCAGTGAGTCAGGAATTTTAACTTCCGTTTTCAAGTTAAGCAGAGACAAGGAAGAAGAAAAAAAAAATCAACCACCATTTAAAAAAATTAGTTTCACCATATCAGAAACCACAACAAAGTCCAATCTTTTACATTCAGCTCCTTCTCAAAAAGAATTATTATCTTTATCCTTATTTTTTTCTTTTAGAACTTTTATTCTTCCAGCATACCAAAGTTCAAAGGGAATAATAGTAAAAAAGAACTAGAAAAATAATTCCAGAGTAAAGATTAATACTTGCTATAAACTGTTCTTATATTCCATGTTCCAATCTGCCTGTTATAATCCTTTTAAATTAAGTTTTTATATATAATCCACAGGAGTAGACGGTCCATGTATTCAGAGGAATCTGCTGCTCCGGAGGTGGAGGGGAACCTTCCGATAAGACCCCCAGCCTTGCTCTAAAACCGGGGGTCTTCTGAGGTTCTATCCCTGCCCAACATGCTCTTCACCTCTCCCTATGCCCGGGAGAGGCAGTTCAAAGCCGATGGACAGCCGTTTACCGCTGTCCTCGGCTTTTTACAAAGCGGCAGATCAGCGGCTCGCAAAAAAGCCACCGCCGCTGAAGCCAGCGCTACCAGAAGCCCACCACTCCAATTATTTTCAAATTTTAGAGTCATTTATTTAATTCATTAATGAGCACAACAAAGGATTAAAGGAAATTACAAGATTTACCAAATGCCTGTCTTTTTTTCTTTGGTCGGATGTATCTGGAACTTTTAAGGCTTCCAGATTGCCAAGTTGCTTGTCACAGTTTACTTAGATATCTCCAACAACACTTTTCCTCCCTCCCTCCCTCTTTCCTCTCCTCTCCTCTCCATTCCATTCCATTCCATTCATCCTGATGTGATGTAGAACCTTGATCATAAAGGTTTCTAACCCAGAGACCTGTTTATAAAACATAAGAGCATGCATCACTCCTTGAGAAGTTATACAGATTCATATAATGTAATGCTGGAGGAGGCAATTTTGAAGAAAGAAGGCTCAAACCATTTCTTATACATGTTGAGGTAGTTTACGTTAACAGGTATACCTGTTCTATTGAATCCTCTGGTTTTCTCAGCTTGGTTCAAGCAGGAAACTATCCTAGTCAGGGAACAACCAAGGACAAAACCATACCCACCATAATACTACTGTAGGCAAGCTATTCTATGTAAACAAGGAGCAAACACCATAGCCCCTAACATTGATGATGTTATGTTCAGGTAATGAAATATCTGCAAGCAAATAATCAAGCTCAGAGAGCACCAAATAATCAACTGTTCAGCTCACAGCTACGTATATTCTCTTCTATTATACTTGTTCCATTTTCTGTGACTGTTGTTTTTATGTAACACAATTGTTAGGCAGCATCCAAATTGAATAAATAACTAAAGAAACCATTGTTAAAATAGAATGGTATTTGAGACCTCTGGATTCACCAAGAGAGAAACCAGTAATTATTATCTGAGGTCTCAGCCTACCTCTAATTTAATTACTAGTTAGAAATTTGTGTAGTTACTTGGTAACAAGCATTTAATATACTGTGATATTTAACCAGGGGGATTCCACAAAGCTGCATTTAGTTTGGCCCTGAAGCTTAATCAAATTTTAATTTATTTCATGTTGCATCAAATGGTCATAACCTTTTCTTTAATAGATGATTGGTACAGTTTATAGCTTTATAGCAGGGAGGATACAGTTTACAGGATACAATTTATTGACCTAAGAAACGAAACAGTTAAAGTATTGATTCCTATTAACTGTGAACAGACAATGTTTTTTTTACTGCAAGACTAATTGAAAACCCCCAAGGGAAATGCCCTATATAATTCACTGACTTGATTGCTTTTAATGACAGAATTAGCATTGCCTAGAATTTCTTAAAATTTTCATTTAAATAAGGTCATTTTTCTAATTCTATTTACTTTTTCAGAAATTTATTTATTTATGCAACTAATGCATTCTATGTTTTAAGAGGATAGATAGATGATAGATAGTTAGATAGACAGACAGACAGACAGACAGATTGTATGGAGAGAAAAATTGTTATCAATGGCACTGAAACAGATCTGGTTTGGGGAATTTTATTCTGGATGTCTTTTCCTTGTGATTTTTTAAAAAATGAAAACATTATATTTTTAAAATGTTCTGGTTGATTATAATCTTCAGAGGCATTTTTCACTCTCATATTCTTACTTTGTCTTATTAAATGTATGAGTGTCAGTTTCTACAGAAATTCAACAGAACAGTCAATATGGAAGCCAAATGCCTAGCTTTTAACGACAAGCAGAGAAAACAGATTACCAAATGTACTGGTATTAAATAAACCATTTTTATAAAAGAAAGTACATGTCCATCTATTCACTAAGATAGAGCCATAAACCCAAATCTACTGAAAGAAATGTAATTGATATGATGAGCAAAACTCTATTTGCTCAAAAGATTATTTGATTTAAGATGAAGAGGGGAGATGAAGTAGGGAAAAATATAACTTAAAACAATTCTGGATATTCCCCAGTCCTCTTCTCTCCTTCCCACTAATAATGGTGTGCATGTGCCGTGGTTACATATGGGTTTGTGCATATTTTATACACTAGCCAAAAGTCACATTCTAATAAAGATAAATGTATAATGCTATGATCAATAATATATTTGTTCAAAATCAATTGATTCCCTACCTGTGATTACTGTTCCCCCAAATTCAGAGGCCATTCTCACATATCCCAAATTCCCTGACTGTTTCATTTTCACATATATCCAAATCCCATCTCTACTTCCAGCAGCAATAGTAAAATGAGTGAAATGAGTGTGAGAAGAACGATGGTGCCATGGACAGTTTTGGGGCCCCCAAGAATAGCTCCTGTAACACCACTGCTTCACAAGCTGGATTGATTACCAGTCTGCTTCCAGGTGCAATTCAAGGTGTTGGTGAGCACCTTTAAAGCCCTTCATGGCATGGGTCAAAGTTTCTTGAGGGACCATCTGACCCAGTGGCACTGGCCTGTCCCACCCATGCCAGCAGAAGGGGCATGCTGTGGGACCTGTCAGTCTGATTATTCCAGCTGGCAGACTCCAGGATGAGGGCCTTCTCTGCTGTTTTTCCTGCCCACTGGAATGTCTTGCCCATTCCTGCCCCTGATGTGAGTTGGCCCCAATCCTCTTAGGGGCCTAAAGACCTCACTCTGTCAGTTGGCCTGGGGCCCCAATGGGGTAGAGCACAATGAAGATGGTTGATCGAGTACCTCCCTGAAAATGCTTGAAGTCCACAGGTACAGGTCCCTTAAAGATCCACATTTTACTTCTATCAGACAGAAAAGGCAGCTTCTCCCTTTCCATAGCCAACAGGTTCAGTCTCTCTTCAACAGGTCTGACACAACTCTCCCACTTCAAAGATAATCAGTTTGTGAAAACCCTTACCTTCTCTATAAATAAATATTTAAAACATCTCAGTTTCAAGTACCCACTTCAGATGCTGAAAGCTGTTATTACTTTCTTGTAAATATTATTCAGAGTGATGATTTTGCTGAGCTAGCTTCCTGGGGTTTGATGTTCATTTTAAATGAGAGAAAATTCAGGAATTATTTTACTCACATGAAAGAAATGTAGTATAAAAAAAGTGACACAAGGAACCTTGGTGTCCATTGTTAGATCATTCTATATTCAGTAGTGTAGCCAATCAGAAATCAGAGAGCCAGTTTTGTCTAGTTCTTAAGATACCAGGCTAGAAATCAAAGGATTGGAGTTTTTGTCCTGTTTTAAGCATGAAAGCCAGTTGGATAACTTTGAGGCAGTCATTGTCTCTCTTTGAGGCAGTCATTGTCTGAAAGCCAGTTGGATAACTTTGAGGCAGTCAGTGTCAGGATCGAGTGGCAAAATTGTCAATCAATTCCTGTCACAGTCAATCGATCAACATTTGATGGATCCAAACAAAGCCAAAACCTGCACACATGGGAAAATGCTAGGAAGAAGAAAATCCAATCAAAAATTTACAGCCAAGTTTCCCTCACAAACTTTCCGTTATTAATTTGGAATTTTGAGTGAAATAAACAATGTAACTCAAAGGCTACTTAAGCATCCTAGCCTATAAAGGCAGTGGTCCTTGAATATTATACTATTGGTGTGGATAGTTTAATAAGAAAATGGCTATTTTATTTTATTCAGCTATCAGACAGACTTTGGGCTGTGGATAAATCAAAATGAACAATTTGGAACTCCGTTTAGTAATAAACCCCTAATTTGCAGATGATTGTTTTGGGTATAGTTATTTTTCAGCAGGATAATCTGAAAACTGATTTTATATATAATAATATTTTAGCAGTGGAGAACATTTAATATCATTTAAATGAAACTATATTCTATTCTAAATATTCTATTTATTGAATTGATAGTTTAATTCGTTTTTTAACTTTTATATTTTGTGTTTTTATATTTGTATGCCACCCCAAGTCCTTTGGGAGAGGGGCGGCATAAAAATCCAATTAAATAAATAAATAAAAAAATAAAAATATTCACTGCTGCTTTTCTCTCAGAGAAAATTGAATGCTTGCGTTGGCTCTGATTTAATAAATGTAGTAAGCTATCATCTAAGTCAAGCTCGGTTCCTGGTAACTTCAAGGATATATTCAGGTACTAAAAAAATACCACCTTGCTTGCTTACATTTTTCAAGATCACCCAAGGTAGCAAGGCAATAATGTAACATAACTTGTTTGAAGAAGCTGATGTTAAGGATATCTAAGATGCCTCTGAATGTACACATCTTTGTCTCACAACTCTTTTTGCCATATGAAAAAAAAGAAAAGGGAAATCCCTCCTGGCTGCAACATAAATATGAACTCTCAAGTCTCAGATGGAAATAGAGGAAAAAATTAAAAGGAGACTAAGATCCACACATATTACATTACCGTAGAAGTTTGGTGATGGGACAAGTTGTTGTAGCATTACCTTATGCTGGATTTTTTTCTTCATTTTAAGGACAAAGATACACAACATATGAAGAGCAATGCTGGATCACCTTTCTAGAATCAGGTCCGCATAACTAGACTAATATTTGTGTTCCTAAAGAACAGATACTATGGGCTAATTGTTTTTAAGGCGCCTCTATCAATACCATTTCCTACCCCAATCCCTCAAAAGGAGCTGGAAAGTAACCAACAGCCTATCTTCATCGCTGCTAGAATTCAAAATGCTGAGAACAGCACAAACCAATCAATTCTGCCTTCCATTCTAAGAAGAATGTTGAAGTTGGTTCACAGACTGATAAAGATGCAAGGGACGATTAAATAAACAAGTAGTAGCAGGCCCTCCTCATTATCAGTGAAAACAGCTGCTTCCTTTCCAATGCACTGTACAATTGTGAGAAAAAGGAGGTCTCTAATATACACTGGGATGTATTGCTTCTAAACCAAAAGCTCATTTCTTGGAATTCTTATATCACTATTCTTTCATCTTAATAAATCTTGTTGAAGAAAATTCTGTAAATTCCTGCTTGGGGAAAAATTATCTTCATTTCTGGCACCTGCTAAAGGTTTGACAAGGAGACTGCACAGAACAATATTTAATCATCTATGTTTTAGTCTGTACTTTCAGTTCTCCTGTGACTTCCCCTTCCCCCGATGAAGGGAAAGATACATTGGTTTAAGGAGATGAAAACAGATGTTTGATCTTGCACATCCTTACTTTCTCAAATCACCCTTCTCTGAAGCACCTTTTGGCTTTGAATCTGAAATGCTGATAGCCCTAAAAGTACCGTAATAATTTTGCTAATACTTACAGTTGAGATGATCGAGTGTTGGACAGTTGAAGTTTTGATGTTCAGTTTTCTCATAAGAGGAATGACTGAAAGTTAAATGTTCAGTTTTCTCATAAGAGGAATGACTGAAGGTTACTGTGTTATAAAATCACCTCCTGGTAAATAGGCAATCTGATAATGGAGTATCAAAGGATTGTAGTCAAAATAAATCAGTCAACCATCCTTCCTCCAAAACATATCAGCATATTGGAAGTATCGTATTTTACTAAAGATTTGCATGAGTTCATAGTTAGACTAGCACTAGATAGAAGTACATTATGTTTCATCATGTAATGAAAGAGGCTGGCATGTTGCTAAAGGAGAGAAATGTCATTCCTACAACTTGGAGTGACTACTGTTCAGTGTCTGGCTTGATTAGAGTCTATATTATATATTTTGATTTCTGCTTAAATAATATTCAGAAAAGAAACTATATTTGTTTTAATGTGCATGTGCAGGTTGGAGCTCCACGTGATGAGCTTCCACTCATTACTTCCTGTTCTGCATTCAGGTGTTTTGGAGACTAAATCAATCATCTGCCCCAACTTTCCTGTGATAGCTTTTCAAGTATTGGAAGATGGCTATCATGCCACCCCTAAGCCTTCTTTTCAATAGCTAAACATACCTAGTTCCTTTAGCCATTCTTCATATGGTTTACCCTCTAGACCCCTTATCATCTTTGTTGCTCTTCTCTGCATTCTTTGTAGGCTTCATCATTGTTTTTATATTGTGATGACCAGAATTGGATGCAGTATTCCAAGTGTGGCCTCATTATTGCAGTACACAGCAATATTAACACTTCTTGTAATCTTGATGTGATCCCTTTAGTGATGCAGCCTAAGACAAACTTACCATATATACTCAAGTATAAGTCGATCCAAATATAAGTTGAGGTGCCTAATTTCACCCATGAAAACTAGGAAAAGTTAGTGACTCATATATAAGTCAGGGCATCAATTTAGCCCTGAAAATATTTAATTTTTAAAAAATTTTTGTATTTTTTTTGCTGAGCCCTTCCAGCAAACAGCAAACAGCTGTGTTGCTGTAAACAGAGTGAACAAGGTAGCTATAGAGTGCAGGTGGATGGGAGAGCCCAGCAAAAAAAAATCAAAAAATAAATTCATTTTTTTCAAAATGGCCGACCATAACTAAAACAGCTGATTTTGTGGGCATCAATTTAGCCCCCAAAATCAGCTGTTTTAGT
>JANHFQ010170148.1:0-10278 GCA_032468035.1 Aparallactus werneri | reverse complement strand
CCCACTGAGATGTTACTTTAACGTCAACCGGCTGCGGAAAGGACAGTAGCTGCATACCAAACTATGCTTGAAATGACCATTCTGACCACATCTAGGTTGACCCCGATTGTTCAGGGTTGGGGTGTCAGTGATGGGAAGGAAAAATTGGATTTGGGGGTTTTGGCCTGCACTGCTCAATTCCGGCTATGTATTACTGCAATGCACCTGCTGGCGATAAAGATTGTTTCTGTTTAGAGGTTTAAGTGGTGGAGGGTCTGACAACAATGCTAGTCAGTGAAGCTCCCTGCTAGGTAGGAAATAGCAGTTAGATGCCCGTAAAGAGGTTGAGGAAGCTGCCTTCAGCCTTCCTTGGAATCAACCCTTCAGAATTCCACTTTGTGACTCTTGTTCCTGGGTCTCCTTGCTCCCCAAACCTTGTCTATTGGACTGGCTGTGTCATGCCGTTGGGAGTCTGATTCAGTTGCAGCACGGACTGCACTTGCCCCCCTGGCCCCCCAATTTCTCTTGGGCTCTTTGCACCTCACCAGGATCAGGGACTCTGAGCAAGCCGCAAGATGCTGAATTCTCCAGCAAGATTTTACCAGAACTCTACATACTCAGCAGAGAAAACGGACTCTTGCTGAAAGCGACTCCAACTTTTGGCTTCCCTATTGTAAGGTTTGGAAAGTAGCTATTTCTGACCGAGGTTGGGGACTAACCATGAACTCATGTCTCCACTTATTTGGCTTTGTAAATCTTTGGCTCGACTTTGGGTTGCTCGATTTGGAAATCTGCTACGACCAGCTAAATTTCTATCCATAGTTAATTGCCATTTCCTGATGCCTGGCTTTTGGGATTGGAAGAACTTAACACTTTGTAAGTTTAAGAACTGTGTCCGGCTTCTGAACGGGTACTAGAAAGCCCAGGGAAGGAAGGCCTGCTATCTAATTCAGCTCTTGGCCTCCTGGAATGAATTTGGACCCGTCCTCTTTTGCTCCTTGAACTTCTAACACAATTATTCCGACAAGCACTCTTTGCAAAGACCTTGATTTACGATCTTGTCTACTGTTACCTGCCTTGTTGTAGTCAACTGACTCCTTAGCAGATGTGTGTGACTGTGTGGGGGTCCAACCTGGCTTTGATAGATGCTTGGAGGCTAAAATATCCAGAAGAGACCACACATATTTTTCAGGTAGATAGAAAATATTATTCAAGGATTGGCCTTGTGTTGGGTCTCCAAAATTCTTTCCCCATCTATTAAAGAAGTGCAGATCATCTAATGTTTATCTCATGGTCTCAGGAAATGGGGAGAAACCATTGTAGGTGGTGGATGAACGGGGTGATATTACTTCAGGAAAACATTCTCCTAGCCAGGATAGATCTGTAATGAGTTTCTTTTTTTAATTCTTGGATATTCTACCTCCTCTTAGGTAAGGAGGACCTAGGGAAACCCATCTGGCCACCACAATAAAATAACCAGGAGTCTTTCAAAAATGCTCTCTAATATTAAACTAGAGCAGGAGATGAAAAATGGAAGCCTCTTTCTCCTTTTTTTTTTAAATCCTCTCTGTGGTTCTTACACCGACATTGTCACACTTCTGGGAAAGTGATGCAGGCTCCAAGGGCCTGGAGGCTGTGAGAATCTGGATGGGGAGGAACCGACTTTGAATCAGCCTTGGCAAGGGTAGAGGGGCTTTTGCCCCCCACCCCCGGGGCCTGGGGATATGCCCTCTCGCACTCCAGAAGAGGGGGTTGCAAAAGAGGCGGCTGCCCATGGAATTGCCAGCACCCACCTGGGCTGTTTCCTTCCCCTCCTTTTAAGCTTCCTCGCCAGTGTCAGCACAACCAGCTGCACCACAACACTCCACTGTGAAACCGCGACGTCCATGTTGCAGGAAGAAGAAAGAGTATGATTGTGCATGGAAGTAAAAACAGCTGAAAATATATAATTTTCTTTAGCAGTACTCACAAGCAGTAGGAGTTGGAGTAGGAGTGCAGTAGTAACTGTGGAGAAGAGTGAGTAGTGGCGAGCAATGAGTAGTAGCACACAAGTAGGCAAAGGGCTTTGGGTGTTGTCTAGGGACCTGTGTGGTTGGCTCTTTTGTGTCATGAGCCCACCAAATCAGGTAGTGTGACAGGGGTACTACTCTCCCAGATGGACCAGAGTGTACAATTTTGGGGTCTTTCTGGACTCGTGGCTGCAGTTCAAGGAGCACATGGCCAATCACAGCTAGTGGCACCTTTGTGCAGATTTTCCTGGTATGCCAATTGTGGCCTTTCCTGGACCAGGAAGCCTTGCTCACAATGACTCCTGTCTTAGTCCCTTCCTGGTCAGGGTCTCTAGTCCAATGAAATGAAAGGAGAAAGGAATCTGAAAGGACAATGCCTGCTTTAGAAAAACTTGGATTTGAAACAAGCAAGCATGTCCCGTGATTTCACCACTAGCATTATCATTGTCAAACACTTACTCCAGGGGAGAATCGCAGTAAAAAGATTTAACTGCAAATGTTGATATTCAGTATACCTGGATTCAGAAAACAGATGCCACAACAGCACCGCAAAGGAAGGAGCTTGCTATGGGTGGAAGGAAGGCTTTGGAGCTTCCTTCCCTTCGGTTCTCCCTCTTGGACCTTTCATGCAGCCTGGAGGACCCTGCACCACACTTTGTCTCAATCACAAAAGGAACACGCAGAGAGGGTGTGAGAGTGTGGAGCCTCATTTGGAAGAAGGTTTGAGTTGTGGGCAGAAGTTTCCTGCTGGACCAGCCAGTCACCCGTGCCTTGGTCACCTCCTGCCTGGATTGCCACAATGCTTTCTACATGGGGCTGCCCTTGAAGGCTACCCAGAAACTTCAACTGGTCCAGAATGCAACAGGGCACACAATAATGGGGGTCTCGAGGTTTGCCTACAAAGCCCAACTACTACGCCAGCTGCGCTACATTCCAGTTGCTTTCTGGGTGATATTCCAGATGCTGTTGTCACCTCTACATCCTTCTGTGGTACAGAACCAGGCTACCTGTGGGGATCGCCTTTCCCAAGGGACATCTAGGAAGTTGGATAGGATGGGATGCTCCTAGTCCCTTCCTCTAAATATTGCCCCATCAGATGAGACCTGGAAAGTGTGCCTTTTCTGTGGTGGCTCCTTGCCCCCTTAGGTTCCCCAAGTCTCCCCCCACTTTTTAAACTTCCATAAAGTTTTGAAGACCTGGATCTCCCCTCAAGCATGAGGGTAATTGGATAGTGGGATCCTCAGTGCTCTGTGAGCTTGGTTGTTTTCTTGCCGTTACTAAACTAAGTAACCTCAACAGTGCTAGAAGGCAGCAGGGTGAGTGGAAAGGAGGAGGATTGTGGGGTCAGAGTTTGGTCGTTTTGCTGACATTTTATTACCAAATTAGGTGAAATCATCAGGACTAGAAGGGAATGGAGGAGAATTGGGATCATTGCACTTTAGGAGTCTGACTTGGTTTGAGTTCTTTGTGCTTTTTCATATTTTATACTTTTAATGGGTTGCATTTTCTAGTTTTTCAGATGATTTTGTATGTTTTTAAAATCTTTTATTGCAAGTTGGCTGAAAGAAGGTGGCTTTATTCTATTTCTATTTTATTTCAAACATGTTTGCGATTTGTCCTTGCGGAGTCACAAGGAAATATTTGCAGCTAAGGAAAGAAACAGTCATGAGGTCATTGAGCAACTGAGGGTGATGGGAGGTGGAGGCTTGGATTTCGCAAAAGCTGCAGATAAACTGAAGGAAAAGCAGAGCCCAGCAGGGTCATCACTCCAAAGCCCATGCTGAGGAGCTACAGCCAGTCAGTAGCTGGCAAAGCAGCACCTGTCCTTTCTCCTCCTGCCCAGAGAAGCTGCCAAGCCAACCTTGAGCATCAATAAACCCCACAGCTGGATGGGCTATAATTCAACAAGGCACCAAACAAAGGATGCAGCTAATGAACACGATGCTCACCTCAGACTGAACAAAGGCCAGCACACCAGAGATCCCCCTCAAAGAGCAACTGGAAATCAAGCATGACCCCGCAACCCACAAAAATGCTGACCACCACCATCTGGGTTACATCTCAGAGACAAGCTGAAACAAGGAAGGCCAAACCGCAAACCACTCGGCTCAAGCTCAACCCAAGGAACAAGGAGGTAGCTCGACCTGAATGAGTTTGTCAACATGTCCAGTTGTGGAACCACAATCCCCTTCCCGGGGAAGGCCTTGACCGCAACACACAGGTGAGGTTAACCTGTTTTAAATTCTTTGCTTGACTTAGAAGCAGCTTTTAAAACCACAGGAGAGCCACAAAAGCGCAAGGAACGAACAGTCATAGGAGACAGAACTAGAATCAGAACCAACTCAAAGCAGAAGACCTCAAAGGACATGATTGTGGCTTACCAGCTGCCAGCAGAGCTGGCGGCAGACTTGGACGATGAGGAGGTAGGGAAAGGACTTGGACCAGTTCAGGAGCCCGGAGAAGGCTTTGATGGATGCTCAGCGTTCGACACAGAGATAGAGCCAGGGCCGTCCGACATTTCCCAGCCACCGGAAAGGCAGCTGCCTTTGGAGCCTGAGATGAGTGAGGAGGAGGAGGAACAGCTGGGGCCTGTTCTTGATGTGTGTATGCGCAGAGCAGACAAGAGAGGTGAACAAGGAGGACAATGAGCCGGCTTGTGAAGCAAAAGAAATGTGGACGCTGACTGGCCCCTCCCTGGCTGGGGAATAAATAGGAGGAAAGGAGAGTGGTTTGGTTGTTGTAGACAACTGTTTGCATTTCTGGAGTTTGCTCCTTGTGTATTTTGTGTGACAAAGACTGCTTTGCCAGAACTGAGGTTTGTCTATTTCTCTGGTTGAAGTGATGTAATTTGCAGCCTCCCTGGCTGGGAGCTCACAGCCTTGTATTTATCATAAACAGCTGATAAGGACTATTGTTTTCAGGGAACTTCTTGCAGGACTCTTGCCTGGACTTCCTGTTGGTGAATGCAGTTAATTCCCAAGGTGTAAATAAAGAGGTGGTTTTCCTTTGCGGGGAGAATCTGTTTCTTGCGTCTGCAAAGGCTGGGTCAGAACAGACATTAGCAGGGAATCCAAGCGATGATATTGCAAAAGAACCGATCAAAAAAAAATCTTGGACACCTCGGAGAGGGAAGCAAATTTTTGATGCCCCGAAGACTTGGGTGGAAACTAGGTCAGTCAAAAGGACTCAGATACCTGCTCAAACTATGAGTAGCAACAGGGGAACTCAAAATCATAGGCCATAAGGGCAGATAGGAGGAATGATGTGGGCCCCAGCCCCCCCTGACCTGGGGAAAGAGCCTAAAAATTTGGCACTGCGATTAGTTTGGCCACTCAAATGGGCAGCATCACAGTGGATGTGGTTGGTCGATGAACAATGGATCCCACCTGCCCACCCATCCTCTCCCCACCATTTGTTTTGAACTTTGTATAAACGTATTTATGTTGTTCCATTTTTTATGATTGTGAGTAGCCCAAAGTTACCTTATAATAAACTGGGTGGCCTATATATTTTATAAATACACAAATTGGCATTGTTCCCATTACTGAAAGTCAGGCTTGGAATGAGCTGCCAGAAGGATTTAAACTGCTCAGAAGAAAGAGACCTAGCAAAAGAGGAGGTGGAGCTGCATTTTGTATATATGAGACAGCTAGATCTCCAAGAACTCTTCCAACTCATTCTGTATTTTGCATTTTGCAAGTTCTGCAACAGAGCAGAGGGGCATTGACTGGTGGAACCAGAAGGGCTTGGACATCACAGCCAGGAACTGCTTGTGAAATTCCTGAAGTTCCTGAACTGTTCCTGAAGTTGGGCTCCCAAGGACAGTTGGGACAATTGCCATTATGGCAGCCTCGGATGGTACCATTAGCAGGGACCCCAACCTATGACATGGCAAAAGAACTGATTAAAAAAAGGATGGTCATCTCGGAGAGGGAAGCAAATACTCCACCAACTCCCCACTACAGTGGCTTCAAAGAATCAAAGACCAGAGAATCGATGAAGATGAACTCAGGGTCTCATCTGATTTCACTCAGCTCTTTTCACACCCAGAGTTGGCACCATTATACACCACAAGTGGGATTAAGTAGAACATCTATCCTTGCTTTCCTTGGCCTCTTGGTGGCTTTCAATACCATTGTCCACAGTATCCTTCTGGGTCCAATTTAGGGAGGGATTAAGAATACAACCTCCCTTACATTACTTGGAGAACTGTGACACCACACAAAGCGGGGGGTGGGAGCTGGACCTCTCACTCCATATCAATACCGATTGAGACTGGCTTCAGAGGAAGGATGTGTGACCCAATTCAGAACCGTGGTACCCACTTCTGCAATTCCTTTCTATGTTCATCTCAAACTCTCCATTTTAAATGCAGACATGGATTTTGTTGTGTCGGATTTGAGGTATGGCTTGGGAAAATTAAACCAAAAACCAGAGATTGCCTTTTAGATTACTCGTTGAACAGAGCTGAACAAAGATGGGCCCCTCTAACAGAGAGGAAGCCCCGAACACCCACAGAGGTTCTTATTTTTATGCTTTTTCTTACACTCCACACCCAGTTGTGCCAGCAAATAGGTGATAGAGAAATCAGCCAGCAAGCCTGGCCCACAGGAGATATCAAGATGTTCTTCGCACACAGGGAGGTGTCGACTCCAACTCACTATTCGGAAATAAACCAGGTCAGATGTATCTTTCAGTGGTTTTTATTCACGACTGTAGCGAAGCGGGGAACAATCACAACTGTGATTGAGAAAGCAACAAATAGTCATGTACAAATGAGCTTTAAATGTCTTTTCACAGTAGCCCCCGCCCCACTCAACACCCAATCACCCTCCACCACACAGTTTATAATTATGCAGTCAATTGTAGAATGCTCTGCCTCAGGTGAATCAAAGATGAGGTCTTCCCGCTGTGCCTGTTTGGATGTTTGGAGCCAATGCCCTGCAAATCCATAGGTGTCGAGAAGAGTAGAGCTCGACAGGTTTCTTTAGGGACATTGGGTGGTCCCTGGTATTTCAGGATGCCAGGCCTTCTCCTGGGGATTTTTCCACAGCCCTACAGGTACCCAGAGGTAAGGGTGCCATCTGTACATAGACATTTTCCAGGCTCTCCCCAGAATCGGAGCCCAACAGTTTGGTGGTGTGTTTGTGGTGCTGTGCGGTGGAGCACATTGACGTACATCAGTGAAGCTATGTGGCTGGAGAAGAATGCAGCAGCTGTTCCTGTGAGGAGGAAGAACAGCTATATATCTGTGTGACAGAAGACCCTGCAGGAAGGGTAGAGGGACCCCAGAGAGAGTCTGTCAGCCATTGATCGATGGGCTTTGTGGTAATGAGCTACAAAGTTCTACGGAAGAGTGCAGAACAGGAGCAATGGCGAGAAGACGCAGAGAAAATTGAACCAAATGAGCTTCAGAAAGGAAGCCTGTCAGGTTTTTTTCCCCATCACCCTTTATTTTAGGATTGAAGGACAAGCTGGACAGACAACTGCCAGAGGGGCAGATGGATCAGAAATGACCAAAGGGCCAGAAAAATGAAGGGTGCTGCCCCAGTAGATGTTAGAAGTCAAAAGTGACCAGCCAGCAGCAGAAAAGTGAAATATATAATAATAATAAATGGAGAGTAATCATCCTTCCTCAAAATAGTAAAAGGAACTAGACAAGGCTGCCCACTATCTCCCTTATTGTTTATAATAAATTTGGAAATTTTATTAGTACACATTCGACAAAATATGGATATAAGAGGGCTAAGGTGTGGCAAAAAAAATACTTTAATTTTGGTACCAAGATATAACGGCCTTGCTTTTTTTTTGAAAGCTAACCAAGGCCTCGATTAGAATCTTACAGCCATTTTTTATACGGAAGGGGTGGTTGCATCCAACCCTTGGCTCTTCCCCTAATAATGCCTGCATAACAGATAATATTGACTGGTTATTTGGATTACGAATGTCACGTCACCTGTTTTTCTATGTGGTTTGGGGTTTTTCTTATAAGCGAGCTATTCTTGTTCCTAATATCGTGGCTAGTGGTTTTCTAACAGGTAAGGGGCAAACTTCTTCCTATCCCAGAGCAGCTCAAAGCAGCACTCGTGACCCCCTCCTTCCACAGAGAAAAGTAAAAGCAGTTTTAAATGTTGGTCTGAGACAGCACCCCCCCTGTGACCCCTTTCCTCTGGCGAGAGAGAAGACAGGAAGGAGCAAAACTGCTTCATCATCTGTTTAAAGGCAAAAAGATGGGGTTTTAAAATCAGAATTCATGTGCCTTACTCTCCAGTCCATTCTATCCATACCTGGGTCCCATCTCCACATAGGACACTCCCTCTGACCCCCAAGGCCTCACCTGTCCATACATCCCAGCATCTGATCCTTCAATGGTTGTTTCAAAATGTGATTAATAGTCTCATAAACTATAGAAATAAGAAAAACCTTTTTGGGCTCTTGAAATATCATTTCATCCACTACTCCAAGTCTGAATGTAGAGCGTTAATTTTATAAATAATCTTAACTTTTTGAAATAGGCGTGGTTCCCCCCCAATCTAATCGGTGTCCTGTCTGTACATCTGTCGCCATCCCTTTTCAATACTGGCAATGGGACAGAAGGGACAAGGGGTCCTTCTCATGGCTAACTGTTGACAGAACTTCAGAGTGACCATTGCCCAGTCTGGACTTGTTCTCTAGATAAGGCCGTAACTTTTCTACATGAGGCCTTAAGGATGGTCAGACATGCCGGGGTCAACTTGTAAATTGATTATAATTTACTGTATACAGAGCTGCCCTTGAACACTATTTTGAAAGCTTCAACTCATGCAACTATAGCAGGATTAGCTAAAATTTCAGGTGGGATATTGCTGGTTGTCATCTGAAAAGATCTACAAGGAGCTGGGCTTCTCTACAATCCTCTTCCCCAGGGTGGATCTGCCTGGCTGGTGAGATCTGACAAGGAGAAGTGCCATCTACAGAACATGACTTTGGTGCCCCTTCTGAGAGGTGGTTCCCATTCCAGGAAGCACCTTGGACTCCTGGGCCTGTGACCCATTCATTTTCTGGACTTCTCTTCAGAAGCACCCTTGGGAATGGGGAAGGTCAGCATTCCCTGTGCTTGTGGCACTGCACTGTTGTTAGTTGTCTAATAGTGAATGATTGAAGGCCATTATGTTGTTCACCTTATGTTTATTGGTGGATGCCAAGTGTACAGTAGCTGCGCCCCCATGCACAGTTTCCTTTGTTGCTTTAGAGGGTAAACTGACAGATATAAGGTAGATCAGAAGATTAATAAACCATGCCCAGTAAGCACAAAGCAGAGGAAACATCCAAGGTCCTTAAGGTTGGTGGAAGAACCTTAGGGTTGAAGCCAAGAGAGTTTTATTCTCCCATCCTGCTCACTGATGCACACTCCAATCTTGCTCTTAAGGGACACATGACATTGACTTTGTCTTGTGTAGGATGTGACATCAGTGGCCAGTTTCTGGCCAGTTTCAGATTCCTTCAGATGTCAGGCTAAGTGTTTTAGGAAAACAAGCGTTCTAGGAATTATGTCCAGCTTTGGAAGGAGTACTTAATAAGTCTTCAGAGTTATGTTCAAAGAACCAATAGAGATTTTGCCCGAATGGGTGTTACGCTGCATTTGCACCCTCTCAAAAGGCTCCGATTCTCATTACGACACCAAGGATTGAAGAAAGCGCCTGAAAAATCTCCAACTTCAAGCAAAAGCTGTTTTTCTTTTCTTAGCCCATCAGGTAACAACAGTGGAACAACAGAAGAAGGACAGATACCAGAAATTATGTTTTATTGCATAACTTCAGAAAACTGAACCGGAGCAAAAATAGATGCCGAGACTCTGGAAAGAGGGCAGAGAAGAGCAACAAGAACGAGTATGCCACCACTGGGAGGCAAAGCCACGACAAGGCATCTCGCTTATTTTGGCCACGTCGTGCCAGGGAATTCACCAGAGAGAAAGCACTTACATTGGGAAGTTATTGGTAAAAGGAGGAAACCAGGCCACCGAAGGACATGGTGGCATCATCAGCTGGAGGATGAACAAAGAAGCAATGCAAAATGGGAAGATGTGGTCCATAGAATCGCCAAGAGTGATCACTCAGGTTTCATGCTGCTTTCATGGATTGTAAGCCACCTGGAGTTGCACCTCTGGGCGAGATGGATGCCCATTAAGTTTCACAATGGGACCCAGCCCTGGTCTGTCTCTTGATATCCAAGACCAGACACGGGAGACCCAAAATCACAGCTTTCCATGTCACGTCTGTATAGTTTGGCCACCAAGCCACCCCTCCCCCAA
>JANHFQ010166693.1:0-10307 GCA_032468035.1 Aparallactus werneri | reverse complement strand
ATTGGCTGAACACATAACCACGCCCACCAAGCCACACCCACAGTACCGGTAGGGGAAATTTTTGAATCCCACCACTGGATAGATAGATAATATTTATGGTCAATGAAAAGATAAAACAAAGCTTATATAAACTACTTGCAGCAGAAATTTTTCCAAAAGAACTTTCCAAACCAGCAATTATTTTGAAGTTAACCATTTTGTACTACATCTGAAAAACTACCAAATATTTTATTTTAGAAATACCAAAAAGGTTTCTTATATATACAAACTCTCCCTTGGAGCTACTGAGGTTTGCAAACAATGGGCAACTTCCTTCACATTACCACACATTATTTCTAAGGAATGGCGAACATGATCCATATTTAACAAATAGTAGGATTAGTTTTATTGTTGACTTGATAAGAAAACATACACAACAAATCATGTACAAGTAGGATTAGTGCTGGATATTAAACATGTTTCATGTTTATCTAACTTCAAAATGTTAGTATGTATATGAAGATATTTTCAGTGTGTTTGATATGAACATAGATAGTAAGCATGATCAGAATTTATTAATATTGCAAGTGAATTTCTTAACAAACACATGCATTAATGTATTTATTATTTTCTAATTGAGTTGCAGATTAGTAACTCAGACCTTTCAACATGTCTTGACTGTTGCATTCGCTATAAAGGAGATTAATGGAAATCCCCAGATCTTAATCAATACCACTTTGGGCTTTAATATCTATAACAACTATTTTAATCCAAAACTTACACATGCAGTTACAATGGAAATTCTCTTCACATCAGGCAGATTCATCCCAAACTACAGATGTGATTTCCAGAACAGTCTAGTAGCAATTATTGGAGGACCTAACTCAAATGATTTTCTTGGTATATGAACTGTTGTGAGTCAATACAAGATTGCACAAGTAGTGTTTTCTTTCACGAACAGGAAAAAAAATAAAGAAATTGCCCGCAATGCTCCCTCCTATAGAGCCATTGTGGTGCAGTGGTTAGAATGCAGTATTGTAGGCAGACTCTGCTCATTGCCAGGAGTTTGACTCTGAATGGCTCAAAGTTCCATCCTTCCAAGGTTAGTAAAATAAGGACCCAGATTGTTGGGGGCAATATGCTATAAACAGCTTAGAGTGTGCTGTAAAACACTATGCAATCTATATCTATAAAAGATAACTCCCTGGAGCGATGTTAGTTTGTATGTCCACTATAGAAAACCACACCCTGCACCAATCTCCCCCAAAATTGACACAGAGTTACCTTTCCATATGAAGATGGTCACTGTCAGGGTCATGAACATGTAGGGGGGTGGCTCTTTGCCCCCCCCAAAGGGTGTAAAGGGGGAGAGTCTGCACAAAAAAGCTGGGATGCTGGGAGTTGTAGGCAAACCCCACTAATGCAAAGAACCTTTTGAATTGTAGGCTGCAGCAGGCTGCAGCAGGGGAGTGCAGCATGATGACACAGCAGATGCCAAACTGGGAGTTGTAGGCTGCAGCTGGGGAGACTCCTGCACAGACTCCATTCAGAGACTCCTGTTTCATTCAAACTGAGGTACAAAAACCACACCAACATTTACAAAGGATAGTTGGCCTCCTGGTAACTACAGTTTCTCATTTCAACAAAAAACTACCTGGGCAAGGCCGGGTAAGCAGCTAATGGTATATAAGTTTAAGTGCTATTGCTATCACTCTCATATTGGATAGGAAATACTTTGAGAACTGTGGGATGGGTGTTGGTTTAATGTTTCTGTAAAGAGACTAGATAAATGCCTCATCCTTCTTTTCTGCACACAAACACATCCTTAACAAACTCTATTGACATTCAAGTGTCTGTTGGATATAAAATTTACAATAAAATCAGTACCATGTGAACCCACTCTACTTCAAGCAACACAATCATAGGAACCAATGTAAGCTCTGTTTTACTGGGGGAAATGTATTTCTTATGGAATAAATCCTTCTCCTTTATTGATATCATTCTGCTTTTATGCTTCCATTCAGTTAGCTTGCCTATTCTTCTGCTCTGGAGATGAAGACAACAAATCAAGCCATTTTCTTCCATTGGTTTCTTCCAAATGCTAATTATCAATATGATGGGACTCTTCAGGTCTTACTACATTTCAAATGGACATGGATTGGCATATTTTATATTGGCATTGATACTCAGGCAGAATTATTGCTCCAGAAGGTATTACCTTTTCACAGCATGGCATTTGCTTTGATTTCATTGAAAAGTTACCTGGAGGACAAAATGTGATTTTGGAAGCAAACCGTGCCAAAATAAGTCTGGCTTTGAAGAGCCCAGCTAATGCAGTAATCAAAGTTGTAGAATATAATGATAAAAATGGATCCAAGAATTAAGTTGAGACTAGCAATTTGCAGACAAAGAAATCTAGTCGCTGTCTCCACCATCGTTGCTGAGTGTGTTGTCATTGTGCTGTGTTTGTCACTGTGTCCGCTGTTGTTGCTGAGTGTGTAGTCATTCTGCCATCTCTGTTGCTGTCTCTGTTGTCGTCGATGATTGCATAGTTCTTCGGTTGTGTTTGTTGTCATTTCACCTTTTCCATGAATGTGTCGGAATTGGTGCTTGGGTGTATTGAATGCAAAGTTGTCTTCCTGGGTCTGGTGCTGGGGTGTGATAGTTTGGAAATGGAACTGTGTGGTGAAGTAAGTTAGATTTGCTTTAATGCAATACCTGCTAATAAACAATATTTTTAGTGTGACCATCAGAAGCAAGAATGAATAAATTCATGGGTGATACCACTCTTGAGCAAGCTACTTATAGTTGTCCATGGGAGAAACATGGCATTGTTAATTGTACTCCACAGTACTTAATAGTCTGTCCTTGTGACTTGTTGATAGTGATTGAGAATGCAAGTCTTACTGGGAATTGTAGTCTTTTAAAGGTGAAAGGTAGATCTGTTGGTATCAGTGGTATACGTGGAATGCAAACTGTTTCACCTTGCCCTTTCCCTGTTATGATAGTGGCTTCAATTACATTGGGCATCATGTTCTTTACACAAAGTCTTGTGCCATTGCATAGTTTTGGTGGGTTGAGTTTTCTTAGTAGAATAATTAGGGATCCTACTTTAAATAATAGTTGATGTGGTAGCATTCCTGGTGGATCCATTGAGTTTAGGAATTCTGGTGGGAAATTGATGGCCTCATCATTATCTGTTACAGTATCAATCAATTTGTATTCATTGATTGTACCTGGTAACATGTCAAGTATTTCTTTGTTTGTTTTTTCAACATCTCATTTTTCGCAGCAAGAATGGCTCTATCTCGTAACCAGTTGAAACTTTGATAGTTTTGTGCAATATTTGGATAGACTGCATTTATGAGATCTGTGGTGCATGTAACCAGGTTGCAGAAATCAGGTGGGAATTCTATGTTGCCAGAAGCATTGAGTTATAAAATTCCTTCTCTGATCTGGAGTAGTTGGTTTGTGAAATTTGTAGCATTGTGATGTGGTTGAACTAGCATGTTTTGGTTTAATGTTATTGTTTGCATATGTCTCCAGAGAAATGATTGTTTTAAACATGCATTGAGCTCATCGGCTGGTGTTGATTTTGGGATGACGGGCTGAGTTTGGTGAAAGTCTTCCCAGAGGAGTAGAAGTGTTCTTCCCATTAGGTTGTTGTTTCTTCTCAGATCTCTTAGAGTGAGGTCAAATGCCTCAAGAGCTTTTTTGTGAGCCATGGTACATTCATCCCTTACAGTTAATGTGCATGTTTTTAGCACCTGAACTCAACCACTTGTCTTAGTGATGTTGCGTGTAGGAGTTTCATATCTGGCAATGTCAAGTGGCAACTGAAGTGCAGAATGGGCTGTCCTTCCTCCTTCCATCAAAGTTGCTGCTATTCCTGAGGAGGTGAGGGCAAGAGCTACTTGTCCCTGAGCCCTTAATCTGCAAGTATTAAGTTAGTGAGAAATGTTTTTCCTGTACTGCCAGAAGCTTGAAGAAAGATGATTGCACCTTCTTGTGTTGATAGTTGATGCATTATTATCTGGTATGCATTTCTCTGATCTTCATTAGTGGTTTATTGTGTGCAATATATGCAGCTAGTTCTTCCATGTTGTAGTTTGTTTCTCGTAGGTAGTCTGCATGAAAAACGTCATTTTGGTGATGTTACTGGCAAAGGTAGGCTGAGTTGTTGTAGTGTTTTATTGTTGAAAATGTCTGGTCCAAATGTAATGTCCAATGTTGTATTTTCTTTATGGACTTTTGTGAGTATATATTCACTCAGGGGTTGCTTATATTTTTCCCATAAAGTTTTTGGATTGGATAGACTGTGTGAAGTCAAAATGTTTGCAAATAGGTTTCTGATTTTCTCAGGGAGGGATATCATTGAAGCTTCTTATAATGTGTAGTCCCAGTGTTGGTCTGCTTTGAGTAATCCTAACTTCTGACAGGCTTCTCTGTATGTCTAGCACTGTTTGCCATTTACAGTTCTTAGGTCAGTGAACGATGTTGGTCCTGGAACTGTGTGTAGAAGCATGCGAAGGAAATAGCATTCGGCATTGTTTGGGTGAACTGTGTATCCTCTACCCAAGGCATCACTTGCACGTATATCATGTCCAGGGATGGGTTTTCAATTTTTCTTCTTCAGAATTCTTTTGTTGATGAATTCCATGTGTAATATTGTGGGATGTTAGGATACAACAAGTTCTTATAAAAGGATCCTTCTGACTTAGTTGAAAGAATGTCAAGGTTGTGTTTTGTGGGTGTTCAACCAGTGTACTGGCAGTCTGTGGTGTGAAATAACAGTGTTTCTAAATGGACACTGAGGTGAACCATAGCAAGGTATCTTTAATGAATTGGAAATCCTATGGTTCACCAAACTGCCTCATTACTGCTGATATACTTCCCACATTGATACTGCATGATTTCATTTGTGTTTGTGTTGGTTATTCCAAAAACAGCCACCTTTGTTAATATACTTGCAGATATATTTGATTGATTTTACACTGTTGCAGCACTCTATGTTGCTGTGCACTTGAAACGTTTTAGACAGGTGAAGCAATGAGATGGACAATGAGATGTTGTAGAATTGCTTGTTTTTACTTCAATATCTATATTCTTTATATAGCTACAGCCCACACGTATAGTGGCCAAAGGTTACACAATTACATTTGTATATAGTTAATGATTATATGCTTCGTTAACTCTTTCGTGTAGGAAAAGTTTACAGAGCACAAAGTTTTTCTTTCCTTATCTGTGCTTTGTGCAAGATTTGTAAATTGGTTTTTCTCTAATTTACTTCCTCCTTAATCTCTATCGCCCATGTCCAGCACATACTCAATATATCATGTGATGTTCCTTTTGTCTGAGATTTGCCATCCAAGACGAGAACATCTCATGACTTAGAACAGAACATGGGCATAACATCTACACACTCCCCCCTGCAGCTTACAGCATTCTATGCCTGATTTGCATTCCTTGCCTCTATTGGCTGGAGAGGTTCTGTTCCCAACGTTCTTTCCCTTAGTGGGGCCTGCTGTGTGCTCATGCTGCAGCCTACATTTCTCAAGGTTCTTTGCCTGAGTGCATTTAGCCTACAACTCCAATCATCCCTGCAGTTTTTGCTGTGAAGTACCCCCTTTTCCATGTTTTTTTGGGGACAAAAAGGCACCCTACACTTCAGAGTAGTGCTGATTTGGCAATGGTACCCCTCTGTCAATTTTGGAGGAGATTGATAGAGGGGTATAGATTTCTATACCTAACATACAAACATTCTTCCCAACCGGGAGTTCTCTTTTATAGGTATAGATTATTGAAACTGAATTTGGAAAGTGAGCATGTAAAAACATTGTATAATTCTGTTGGCAAGGAATTTTGGATATAATGTGATGCTCAAACAATGGGAGAATATGTGGACGAAAGGTTTAAAATTCACACTAAACTATAATGTAAAAGAAAATTTTTATAAGATGATGTATCGCTGGTATTTAACACAAGATAAGCTATCTAGAATGTATAAAGGTATTTCAAATGAATGTTGGAAATGTAAATGTAAAGAAGGGACCTTTTACCATTTATAATAATAATAAAAATTCCTGGAGTAGGATTCATATCTTAATTCATAAAATTCTTAAAATGGGGATAAAGATGAAATCAGAAACTTTTATTTTGGGCTTAATGGAAAAAGACTTGGGGAAAAAAATGGAACTCTGAACTTATGTAAATTGACAGCAGCAAGACAACTGTACGTACAAAAATGGAAGGACATTCCGATTCCCATCATGGGTGAATGGCTACAGAAACTGATGGAGTTGGCAGAGATGGCTAAATGGACGGTTTTGATCAAAGAAAAGAATATGAGTACTTTTGTTTCTATTTGGAGACCGCTTCTGGACTTTGTGTTTGAGATGGAAAAAAAAGAAACTTTGATTTTGGATTTTACTGATTAGATTGATTTGTCATTATAGAAATGGCTAATTTATACTATTATGGAAAAGTAAAAAGTTGAGATCAATGTTAATGCCTTATTCTACTGCAACAGAGGGAGTTGGAACCTTTTTTTCTCCCCCCCACTTTCTCACTTTTCTCTTCCCCTTCCCCTTCCCTGTAGGTCCTACTATTTGCTTTTGTATTTTTGTATTTTATTCCATTAACTAATAAATTTTTTGAATTGTGGTCGTAAGTTGAGGACAACCTATAGTGTATTGAGGCATTGTATTTCATGGCCTTTTAAAATCTTACTACACCCAAATGTTTTTGTTTATGTACTAGTAAGGTATAACAATTTTTGGCATTGGATGAAATGGTTCTTAGCCACTGAACTAAACTCTTTAGATACCATAATAAATTTTGAACATACTGCAATATACTGATTTTTTTCCCCTTCAGTTTTAACACTGCCAGGAAAGATTCAGCATAATAAAAAAGATTTTTGCCACTTTAAACACTGCCAAAAATATGGCAAAAGCCTGTGGTAACTGAAGAACTCATTTAAAGACTCTGGGGTCCTTTAATTTATTTTATTTTATTTGTTTGTCAAGCATGTATAAGATAACAGGTATAGGTATAGATATACACATGAACAAAGAATATTTTTACGGGTAAATGGAGACAGTAATACAGGGACGATAAGCATGCTGGTGCATGCACATCCCCTTTATGGACCTCTTAGGAATGGGGTGAGGTCCACGGTAGACAGTTTGAGTTTGAAGCTTTGAGGATTTGAGGATGTAACAATGGAGTCAGGTAGACTATTCCAGGCATTGATCACTCTGTTGCTAAAGTCATATTTTATGCAATCAAGTTTGGAATTTGGAGTTTAATGATCTCTCATTTAAAGACTTCTGGAACATTATTAGGATGGAAGCTTTATGGATCTTTGAATGGATCTCATTCCTTAAGGCAGGAAATATTCTGAGCCCTTTAAAAGACTTTCCCATTTGCAACTACAGTGGCAAAGACATGCCCTAGCAACATATTTTTCTGCCATGACTGTCTGCAGCTTTATCTCTTGCCCATTAATGAAAAAGACTTGTCTTTGGAAAAATCTGTTTAAATAGTATTTTCCTCTAACTTGGACACTACTTACAGCACTCTCAAAGTTAGTTTGACACCCTATTACCTTGCAAAGAGCTTAACTGATTGCCATTGTCTTTCCAAAGGTAGGTATGCATTTACAGTATAGTGAGAGTAACCAAATCCATGCTAGTTATTTGCCAGTTCAGGATTAAGTGGATACGACTTCAACTCAGCAAAGAGTCCTATAGAGTTTTATCCAGAAGCAATTCCATGGATTGTCTACCAGGATTCATACTGCATAAGAGTTTGACTTATGTTTTGATAATTAGTACTTGGGGGAATTATCTAGGAAATGTAGAATGTTGGCTAGATTAGTAATTTAAAAAGAATCTTCAAAAAAGGCATTAGCAAGCTGCCAGTTTTATAACACTGCCAAAATTTGCATGGATGTAGTTCTCAACGAATCCTTATTTTAAATCCAGTCCCTCATGGAATTAACTAAGTTAACCTTGAGTTAGAATGCACTATGAATTATTATGTGCAGGATCTGGTTCTACAAGTTTCATTGTTAAACAGTGTGTGGATGTGTGAATGTGGATGTGAATTTTCAGATTAACTTTTTTTTTAAACTCCTGGTGATTTCCTGAACAAATCCTCATTTATTTATTTGGCAAGTTTGTCAGAAGTGATTTACCATTGCTTGCTTGCTTGGCTGAAAGAGCGGAACTGGCCCAGAATCACCTAGCTGGTTGGACTAGAACTCACAATCTCGTGGTTTCTAGCCTGATGCCTTAACCACTACAATAAACTGGTGCTAAGTAATAGTAGTAGTCATTGTCTTAGGAGTTGTGATGATGATGATGATGATGATGATGATGATGATGATGATGATGATGATGATGATGATGATGATGTAGATGTAGAGGCCACCTTACTCCAGAATAACCCTGGATTTACAGTTAAACAGAAAACAACAAAGAGAAAAATTAAAGCATCCAGACCAACCACATCCTGCATACCTAAAAACAAACCACCACAGACAGGGCTCCACAAGCATACTACCTGAAGCCTGGGAGACCAGCTGTTTTTAAAAACTTCTAGAACATCATGATGGAATCTGTATGTATCTCATTCCATAAGAACAGGCATTGTGGTTCTCCTGACGGATGGTATTATTTGATTAACAGGATCCAAAGTTCACTGGCTACAGTGTGCCAATCATACTGAGTAGGAAGAAACCATGGGAATAAGGTAGATCCCCAAATAACCCGATCCTATGCCATTACTGGTAATTTATTTCTATTTTCATAATAAGCATTTCTGCTTGGAAATTTTTCTACCCAAAAACTAACCAAGACACCAAGATATCCTATCTGTTTTCAACCTGCAATTGTTTTTCCTCCTCCACCAAAAGTTTTTAATGTCTGGATGTGTCTTACTATATGAACATGCTACAATTATATCACTGGTTAGCCTGCAGGCGTTAGAGCTAATCTGCAAGACCAGCTTGCCCCATTGTATTGGCTACCTACCATTTTTTTGAGGACAGAAATACATTACGTTATCCTCTTCATCATCCAGCCTATCAGAAAGGCAACTTACAACCATCTTGTACAGCCCTACAACCCTCTGGGAGCAGGACGGCATAGAAATTTTAATAAATAAATAAATCTTTTCCTGTTACAACAAAAGTAATGTTCTCTGAATTATGTTCGCTTACACATCATTATCCAATGTGCGCAGTGTGCTTCATTTCATTGCAGGCAAAAACCTCTACTCTAGTTGGCTACTGTGTACTGTACTAAGGCGTGACTCCTGCCCTCTGGTCCCAGTGCTGCCCACATTAACCTTCCCTCCAAATAACTAAGGAATATTAAAAAGCTGTGTTTTTTAAACCATCCATTGATGCTACTCTGAAGCCAAACTTTTTATTTTTCCTCCAGGTGAATTTGATGAAGTAACTGCTATTTTCCTTTTCAAGAAGTAGTAGTAGTAGCAGCAGCAGCAGCAGCAATAGTAGTAGTAAAATTGATATTTTTTTTACCAGTCCAGGAGGTGTAAAGAAACAGGGCAGAATTTTTGGAATATTACTGTAACAAGATATGCTATATTACCCAGATAAGGGGGAGCTTACCTGATCTCCCCCCTCTACCTCCCACAGGAAAGGAAAAAGTTAAAATTTACCTGAGAGTATCGTGCTCTCCCCATTGTATACTTCTTATCTGCACCTTGAAGGCATCAGTCATGTGGCTACATGACTGCAAGAAGACAAAGAGCTAGGATTAACTTTATATTTATCTTTATTGTTTTGTATGTAATAAATAGCTTTATAGTTTATTAAATCATGTGTCACATCTTGTTTTCACCACATAGCATTGGCAATGACCATCTAACTTTTCTCATCTCTAACATATAGTCAGGCCTTGTGATAAATTGATATGGGCAGGCTGCTGAAGCATAGGTACTTTGGACCAAGAATGTTTAAGATGCATTTCTAGCCAATTTACAGATAGGAAAAAAGGTGATGAAGGACTCACCCTGCTTTAGCTTGGTGACTTTAGCCCAGTCATTCTCTCTCAGTCCAACCCACCCACAGGGTTGTTGTTATGGGCAAATAGGAGGAAAATGTATTGGATATGTTTATCATTTTGAACTATTTGAAAAAATAATAAAGGCTGTATACAAACAAACTGTAACTCTAAGCATCTAATTAAAGGACCAATAAATATATTTTACCGGTACTGACCAACCGGTCAGTCCTAGAGGAGATCAACCCTGACTGCTCTTTAGAAGGCCAGATCCTGAAGATGAAACTTAAATAC
>JANHFQ010165168.1:0-10317 GCA_032468035.1 Aparallactus werneri | reverse complement strand
TCCCGTTTTGGGGCTCCCCGCCCCCGTCCTGTCTACGGGGCTGAGATTGTCCCCCCCGCGAGCCCGAGCTCGGCTCTCGCTTTCCGCATCCCGGCCTTTCCTTAGCCCGGCTCCTCCGGCTCTCTCCCCGCATCACGAGGAAGCGGCTGTTGGGCTTCTCAGGCCCCGAGGCTTCCGCCGACGCCGCCTGGCCTGCCCTTTGGGGCGCCCCCGCCCCCCCCACACCCCCCGCGCAAACTGGACAGCCCTTGGGGGAACCCCGGCGGATTCCAAGGAAGCGCGGCTGATTCAGCGGGAGACGCATCCTTGGCGCTGAAAGCAATCGGGGCTGCCCAGGAAGCCTCACTCATTCGGGGGAACGCGGGCTTCCCGCCCGGCCGGCGTCTGGCTGAGCCTAAAACAAACGCCGAGGGGGCCCGGGGACACCCCTGCCCTTCGGCCGGGAGCTTACTTCAGACTTTTCCTATCGCCGCTCCGGGCGGCTCACAACGAAAGGGAAAATCGCGTTTATGTACAATGAAAATACTGAAGATATCAAAGATATCAAAGCCAAAAATATTGACACGCACACACCCGCCCCATAATTAAGGTTATCTCACCCTATCCTCGCATTTGGGGGAAGAGCCCAATCCCGGGTGCTTAATGGAAGGTTAAAAGAGTGGGGGCCTGCCGAAATTCAGGGGGGAAGGGTGCTCCATAGGGTGCCAGGGGAAAGGTTGCTGGGTCTCATCGGAGGGCAACATTTAAGGGGAGAAGGTTGCTCTCCCCCGCCCCAATCTGATCCGGTAGGGTTCAGATAGGCGGATGCCCCGAGGAAGAAACAGTCCTGCCCTGAGCCATATATGGGAAAGCCAGACTAATGACAGGAAGCTGTATAGATGTTATGAATGGAATGAATGGAATGAATGAATGAAAAGAACCAGCTGCTTGAAATGCACTGAGAAAGGAACAACGTGGAGCTGTTGTAACTCATGCTACACAGGTATAATACAGGTATAACATGGGTGAATCTCAGGGCACCAGGCATTGCATGTCCTGCTGCTACATCCTGGTTCAGTAGTAATTTCTGGGTGGTCTTCAAGGCGATTCCACGGAGAGGGTGTTTCAGTAACCAAGACACAAGTGGCCGTGGGCAAGGTGGTACACTGGAGAAACCTGTGCAAAGACCCTCCAGGCCGTGACTGCCATCTGCTCCCCAAATAGCGCACCAGTGTGAAATCCAGGAGACGGCCACCCCATCCAGAGTCAAAGATGACATGTCATCCACCTGGCGGGTGGGGGGGGGGAACCAAAGTCCTGCTGCCTTTGCCGGATTGAGCTGAATCTGCTTCATGTGAACGCTGGCTGAAAAGCGCCCAGAGAACCCACTCCTCCAGGGCCCTTGGTAGCTGAACTGGTTGGGGACCCTTCAAAGGTTGTCCAGCACAGTTGGGTCCAAGGATGGCCTTTTGAGAAGGAGGTGCCTCCTGCAAGGCAGGTGGGAGCACCCTCTCCCGTGAGGGCACTGGCCGCTGTTTGGACACCGGGAGGCCTTGACCAGGCAGGGGGGCCATGGGTCTGGAGCAGGTCTCGCAGCCAGGAGGTCCATCCCCTCAGGGTCAACTTCCTCCCAGACAATGGGACTCGGGCCCATGTCAGTCACGGCCAAGGAATCTGGCCAGCTGAGTGACTTTGTCTGCGAAGAGAGCTCCTCCCCAGCCCCTGGAGATGCTTCCGAGCGCCCCCAGACCCACAGCCAGCCAGAGCCCCAAGAGAGCCTGAGAGCAGCCCGGGACCCTGGGCTGGAACAGTGGGCTGCACCCTTGAGCCAGAGATCAGGAGCCCAGGAAGGGCTGAGAGAAGGTTCCCTTGCACTGCACCGATGGCAGGAAGGTGCACCGGAGACCCCGGAGGAGCCCTGGGCTGGAGAAGGCAAGGTGCTTCTCTGCTCCTTTTGCCAGGCGGCACAGAAGGGCGTCTTGGCAGCAGCTTCTTCATTCCAGGAATGCAGAGGTTTGCTCACAAAGCCTCCTGGATGCAGCAGCTAAGGAAAACCAGCCAGAACTCGAGGAAAGGGGTGGGGTGGAAACCCCATCGGCCTCATCCCACCAAAGACCCACGGGTGGCTGGCAAGGAGGGGGGCAGGCAGCTGCTTTGGGCAGGGCTGGTGCTGGGGGGGGCAGTGGCACTGCTCTTGGGGCATCGCTATGGGTAGGCTGGCCCCCTGAAGGTGCAGAGAGCTGGGCCCTCAGCCTGCCCGGTGTATCCTGCGGCTGTGACTTCCTCCCCGAGGCAGGGTTGCTTCAAGAAATGAGGAAGTTACTTGGGCAGAGCAGCACGTGGTATTCCCATCCAAGGATGAAGACAGGGTTAAACTGTTTGTTTATTGTTATCCTAACTTTATTTTTTTATAAACAACTCAAGGTGGCAAACATGTACCCTTCCTTCCTCCCCCCTGTTTTCCCCACAACAGCAACCCTGGGAGGTGGTTGGGCTGAGAGAGAGCAACTACGTAGGGGTCACTGTAGCCGTCGCCCCTCTCTGCTCCAGACTTTCCTCACGGGGCCCGGCCTCTGGCCCTGCTTGCCGTGGGGGGAGGACCCTGGGCCCACCTTGTCCTCGGCTGTGGCTGTGCAGCCAAAGCCACCTTCCCTTCTTCTGAGTGGGAAGTCGGACGTTCCTTCTTGGCCCCAAACTACTGTCCACCTAGAAAATGTGGGGCTCCTCAAGGATGGGTCTGGGGCTGACCTGGCTGGGGAGAGCCTGCCGCTGCTGCTTGAGGGCCCCCTCCCCATCCAGCGCCAGGCACTGAGCCCTGCACTCCCCCCCTCCCTCGTGCCCTGGCTGTCAGGCTCCTGGCCGTTTCTCTCTGGGGATAGCCTGCTGCCCAGGTCCTCTCGAGTCTGTATCTTAAAGGGGGGAAACACGCACACGCATGCGCGCACACACACACACGCACACACGGACGGACGGACGGACGGAGGGCCTGGGGGTGGAGGGGGTAGAGAGAGAGGCCAAATGGCTTTAGGAGGAGTAAAGTTACACAGAGGGGCTTTCCTTCTGACTCCGAGGTGGGGCTGCTCCAGCCACCCAAGAGAACCGAGGGCCCCTTTTTTGCCATTTTTCAAATCCGGTAAATGTACCAGAATGCCAAATGAGATCTCCCTAGGAGGTTCATGGAAGAGACGGTGAGGTCTAGTGGCACCTTAGGCAGGAAAACCGACTGGCTGACTTTGGGCCAGTTCCTCCCTCTTACTCCAACCCATCCTTGCAGGGTGGTTGTTATTGGGCAGTTAGGAGGAGGAAGGAGGATATGCTGTGTCTGCCGCCTTGAGGAGGAGGAGGAGGATGCTGTCCGACCCTTGGCAACTCCATGGGCCAGGTGGTCTCCACGCCTTGTGGTCCTGCCCTGCTTCTGTGAGGCCTTCTGTGCTCTGGCTGGGGTCAGCTTCGATGGTGTCCAGCCACCTTTGGTGGCCTCCTTTCCTTAGAGTTACAAAGGTGGGATAGAAATCTAATACATCAATGACTACAGTGAATGCCTGGGCTGCTCCTGGTGGCAAAGTGCACAAAGTCCATGTTCCAGAGCACCGCAAGAGTGACGCCAGCTGTGCACAGGGCAGCTGTCGGCCTCTTGCGGCTTCCTGCCAGTTAAGCTGCTTAAAGCTCCCTGAATAAGAGGGCAGTGAGGGAGGCGGCTTCCCTTCTGGCTGATTCAGAGCTCCTGAATTGTTTGCCTCTAATAAGGTGGATAATGAGGTCCCAAAACGTGACAAACTTGTTAGGCCTGGAGGAGACGGTGCTGGGACTCGCCTAACCTCTTGGCTGCCTCTGGAGGCTCCCCTGGGGCTGATCGGTCTGGGAGGGTCTTTTCCCAGGCACGGCGCAAAAGCTGCCATCCAGCCGACAGAAAAGAGGGCCGGGGTGAGCTTGAGGCATTTGGGAACGGAGGGAAAAGAAACTGGGCTACAGGCCTAACACAAGGTGCCTGTGGGGAAAAGGGGCCGGCCCAGGAAGACAGGGGGGGAGGCCTTGTTCCACCCCATGGTGAGTCTGGCAGCCAGGCAGCAATTTGGCAGGTTGGTAATTAAGGGGCGCAGCGGAGAGGCTGCACATCCAGTCTGGCCGCCTGCCTGCCAGTGCAAGCTCAGCTGCCCAGTATGTGCCACGCAAGACTTTGCAGGGAGGCCGGCAGAGAAACAACCCTGGCTCAGAGGGCAGAGACTGACCCACTTCTGGGACTTGGGGCGTTCGCAGGTGAATGAAAGCTGCTGCTTACGTGAGAGGCATCCTTGTGGCACATACAGGCGGTGGGGCTCCCTCTGTAGTTGGCATCGTGCAGCAGCTGCCCTTGGGGTGGGTGCCTGGGGCTGCGGAGGGCAACTTTTGGGTGGGCTCAGCCTGGGTGGAGGGGGAGCAAAATGCAAACCCAGCGAACTCTATACTTCCTCCTCCAGATGCTCCCAGTTGCCTGGCGCACCCGGTCCTGCCAGAGGCCTTTTTGCCTGGGAGCTGAGCCAAGCCAGTTGATGCTTTTGAGGCAGTCAGGAGCCCCCCTTTCCTATGAGCAGGGGGAGGAAGAGAAGTCGTCGTGGCCTCCAGCCTGCAGCCCCTTCCTCTCCTGGTGGCCTTGTAGAGTTGGAGGTGCCCTTCGGGGTCTCGGTCAGTGCCTCAGGCAGGACAATAACCAGCAACCCGAGACTTTATAGACAGGGATCCAAACTTGATATGAGTTTTGAGCCAGGGAGGGCTGAGGAGCCGTGGGGCAGGCTGCCTCCTAGAATCACGGCTGGTCTCTCACGGTGGGAGGTTGCTAGCTGTGGTTGGGCAGCCGGGATGATTGAGGATCCCTGCCCTGAGCAGCAGCTTGGACTGGAGACCCACCGAGTCCCCACTGTGCGGGCAGGAAGAACAAGGGTTGGAGCAGAGAGGGGCTGCTCTGCGGCTGAGAAGGGAGGGCCAAGATTTATTAGGTGCTGCAACTGGAAAGTGCCAAATACTCGGCATCCAAGTAGGAAAAATCAAGCAGGCTGTGAACTATCAGCGGAAGAGAAGGAAGGAGCGTGGAAACGGGGGTCCTGGGGCAGCAGGCAGCCGCAGCCCCACTGGTTGGCAATCCACTGCTGTGAGGGTCAAAGCAGCCGTGCGCTGGCCACTCTGATCCACTTGTGAGGCCAGCATCAAGCATGGTGTGTGTGTGTGTGTGTGTGTGTGTGTGTGTGTGTGTGTGTGTGTGTGTGTGTGTGTGACAGGCTGACCTCTAAAACGGGCCAGGTCCACGGGCATCCCCTCCTGGGTCGAGATTAGGAGCTTCCTCAGGCAGTTGGTTGGGCACTGGGAGAGAGAGGTCAGTGCTGGGGGCCTGATCCAGCAGGTCTGATCCAGCAGGATTCGGATGTTGTTCTCATCTCTCTGTCAATTCCCCCCGGGGCAAGCGATGCCATGAGGAACAGCTGCGGCTGTTCAGTGCGCATGGACTGGGGAGGCACCTCAGGAGGCTGATGTCAGGGCACAGAGCTCTCATCCATTCCTCCGTTACGTAGAAAAGGACCAGAAAGGCAGAATAAATTTTGAATGACCGGATACCAATGTGTGATCCAGTCTCTGTCACCCGGGTACAATTATCCACACAGTGAATTGCTAACCCAACTGGCTTTGACGACCAAAGAGGATTTGGCAGAAGGAGACCACCAGGCCAAGAGGGGGCTTACTGGAGGCTTCCTCTCATTAGGAGGCTCTCCAGATTCAATGATGGGGTGATGGGGACATTTCCAGACAAGCTCACAGCGGCAGCTGCCCCAGTACGTCCCAGTAATGATTGTGGAAGCAATAGAGGATAATATTTGTAGCTCAGGGCTGAAATGAGATCTGGCCCCAATGAAGAGAGGCGCTTCAAGCGCTCAACGCACGCCTGGCCTGGCGCGAGGCAGCCGGCCTCTCCTCCGCGATCTAGCCTGAATGAAGAGAGGCGCTTCAAGTGCTCAATGCGCGCCTCGCCTGGCGCGAGGCAGCCGGCCTCTCCTCCGCAATCTGGCCCGAATGAAGAGAGGCGCTTCAAGCGCTCAACGGCCTCTCCTCCGCGATCTGGCCCGAATGAAGAGAGGCGCTGCAAGCGCTCAACGCGCGCCTGGCCTGGCGCAAGGCAGCAGGCCTCTCCTCCGCAATCTGGCCCTCCTCTGCCCGATCTGGCCCTCCGCGATCCCTTCCCTTCCCTTTCATTATCATTGAGGTGAAGGCATTATACATGTACAAAATATGCCCTCAACAAGGTGTCCAATAAAACAGTAAGTTCTAAAAACATATTTGCTGCAAGGTGAAATAAACCTGACATCCCTTTTCTTTTTTCTTAAAAAAATAATTTTTTTAAAAAATTATGCATTCCCACAAAAAAATTCACGGGCAACGCCGGGTATTCAGCTAGTATTATATATTGTGGCCCAAGACAATTCCTCCTCACTCAATGAGGCCCAATTAAGCCAAAACATTGGACACCCATATTTTAAAACAGGGGTCCTCAACCTGTGGGCCACAGCCCACTAATGGGCCCTGAGAGGTTTGCAACCGAGCCACGGAAACAGCTAGTGAGTGCATGCACATGCATGTGTATCCTCATTTGTGTGAGCAGTGGGTGAGCACACTCTGTTTAAGCAAGTGGCAGGCACACATGCGCACCGCTCATGCAAATGGAGCTGTGTGTGCACACTTGCCAGCCGTTCACACGGAGCCATCCCTTCTTTCCCCCCCTCTACTGGTCCACAAAGTCGGATTCTTTTAAAGGGAATAATTGTTTTTTTTAATTAATCTTGCCTTTATTTTTTTATATAAATAGCTGACGACAGCAAACATACCTATTACTCCTTCCTCCCCCTATTTTCCCACAACAATAATCTTGTGAAGTGAGTTGGGCTGAGAAAGAGTGACTGGCCCAAAGTCATCAACAGACTTTCATGCCTAAGAAAAGGACTAAAAACACTGTCTCCCGGCTTCCAGCCAATATAAGCCTGGTGCTTCTTCCACAATGCTTTTGCAACTTCCCAATCTCGTTTACAATCCTGAGATTTCCTGAATTCACTAACCAAGAACCATTCAAATCCAAACCTGCTAAGCTTCTTCAAAATCAGACAACGTTGGCTACGTACTGTCATAATTTGCTGCAACAGAAGAAAAAAAAGGAGCCTAAATCCATTCATGTATCTTTCTTCAAGTTCAGGCCATAGAGATTAAACCAACATTTGGGCCAACTGTTGCAATATATGACATACATCAATGTTCATGGGTATGGACAGAGATAAATGGAGGTTATGAATTTTGTCAATCAATTAAATTTATCTTGGTTCTTCAATCGGGAACGCCATTGTTTCATTACCACTTGCAAAAGCTCAATGAAACATTGATATCCCCGGTTTAACAACCAGGATAAATTTAACATATAGGATTGTCATTCACAAGTAGATTGGCAGGAGGCCAGTCTGACTCTTTTTGGAAGTTATGATGCTTTTCCTATTTACATTTTTTAAAAAGATGATGATTGCAGCAATTCAATAATTTTACACCTGCCATCTCACTAAATCTGCTCATTAGTTAAATTAAAAAGAAAAAGGGAATAGAAATGATTAAACAAACCTGTGCACGTCATTCATTGTCTGTTTTTTATATTACTGCCAAACAATTATGTGAATTCCATAATTGTTACTTCCATTTGCTTTTGGGATTTTTAGCTATCTAAAATGAACGTATCATATGATTCCCAGAATTTAAAGTGTACTGATCACAAAGATTTTAACTGAAGTATAGGTAATCCTCAATTTACAACCATTCATATATCGGCACAACGTCCCCTTGGTCACATGATCAAAATTCTGCTGCTTGGCAACCAGTATGAATTCTCAACAGTTGCATTGTCCTGGGATCATGTGATCATCATTTGCTAACTTCCAACAAGCAAAGCCAATGGGGGAAGATTTCCTTAACAACTTTATATAAAGAAAGAAGAAAAAGCAGTTAACAGGTTAAGGTAAACATTACACTAATCTTCAAACCCCTCAGTTAACCATCTGTTATTTAGCACATAGAAAGTCCACAAACAGCCTCTTATCAAGCTGTCTAGTCAGTGGTGGGATTCAAATAATGTAACAACCTGTTTGCCCAGGGTCAGGTTGGCCATCGTGGGAGGCATGACCCATCCCTATCCTCCAGCTCTGCCACATATGTGGGATGAGCCTCCCGTGGTGGCCAACCTGACCCTGGGTGAGCCGGTTGTTAGATTACACCCACCCACCCCCGCTATCAAAGTGGATCCTGGGTGCTACGCTGCAATGGAGAAATGAGGAACAGAGTAGCCGGCATGAGGGAAGGAGGAGGAGCAGGGAGAAGAAGAGGGAAAGTGGCTTTCTCCTTTCCTCGTGCCAGCCGGATCCACTTTGATAGCGGGGTGGGGTGGGGTAATTTAACAACCGGTTCGCTTGAACCAGTGATAACCTGCTGAATCCCACCACTGTGTCTGGTCCATTATCTCTAATCAAGGCAGTTAATTTCACCATTTCTGCTAATTAAGTCAATTTCAAAATCCATTCTTCAACAGTCAGAATCTCTTTTTCTTTCCAATGTCTGGCAAGCACAATCCTCGCAGCCATCACCATGATCACAATTGTGGTCTTAAGTTGAGGAGTATGTTTACCTTCATCTTTTGCCGTATGCTAAATAAATGAATAAACCTCCAACTTTCAAACTCTTAAAGGCCAAGCAGATAGACTTCTGTAGATGTGATTCTGACCAGAAGCTACAAGTCAGCAAATCATACTGATACATACACACACACACACACACACACACACACACACACACACACACACGTATATGTATATGTGTACATATATTCCCTTTTCCCCCAAACTTTTTTCTTCTTTGTGACCTGGGTGCTCTGTGATTTACTTCATGGTGTTCCTGTTTGCCTGACTATTTTGTTTGCTGTATATATAGATGTAAAATATATCTGTTTATATAAAACTACAAATTTGTGTCAGTGTCTCTGGCTCCCTTTGGACACCTGCTGTGCAATTCCCTGACACAATGTGGTGTCGTCTCGGAAGATGTTGGTCTAGGAAGAGCAAGACTTGTCTTCAAGTCTGGTTGACGATGTGCATCTAGTGGAGCTGTTGATTAATTAAAGTGTTCATTGATTTAATCTGGTTTAATTAAATGATAAACAAATATGTTCATTACGTATGCAGGTACAGCAGATGAACCCCCCAAGATAGAGACCTCGCTTGATGAAATTGAACTCAATGATGGCTCAGAGTTCAAGTCGACCTGCACAATTACTGGCAAACCATCCCCTACAAAGGAAGACATTAAATTAATTAAAAAAGATGGAGCCATCCATCTAGTAAGTTCCTCATCATCTTATGCTTTTGTAGGAAGGATGAGTTAATGCAGATAGTTGTACTTATTCACTGAATATGTTTTGCCTCATTTTTTGTTCCTTCCCATTTGTATTTGCTGTAAGGCTTAAGTTTCAAGAACTCGTCTTCTGTGCTGGGCTTATATACTAAAGCAAATAATAAAGCAGCTAAAATCTCAGTAATAAAACAAGAAGCATGATGGTACTATGAAGGCAAAATTTTTTAGCATTGTTTTTATCAAATATTTTAGATATTAAAACATTCTCAGTTAATATTGCAGTGACATTTTTAACCTGAAACATCAAATCAGTGTATAATTTTCATTGCCCTCTCCCTCCCTCTCTCCCTCCCTCCCATAAAAGATAGGTGTCAACATTTCATCAATAGTGAAATTTTGCCTGAATGTTGATTTTTCTGCTTTGTTAAAAAAAAGAGAAGCAAAAAACACTGTCAAAAACAGACTATTTTTTGTATTGTGGTAGACATCTAATTTAAATATATTTTTTGTTGCCTAGCCTGTCACAATAGCCAAAAAAAGCAACATGTCAGAAGCTTTAGAAGCTGCATTTCTTATTAAAAGTGTCCAGCCTACTGATTCTGGAACATGGGCCTATGTTGCCGAGACAAGAGTTGGCATGGCCGAAAAAACATTTCAAGTTGCAGTTAAAGGTAAATGAGAAATTTCTGCCCTTATTTATCATCCAGATTCCAGTGTCATCATAGCAGCCTCAGTGCACTTAGATTCAAGTGATTTCAATAACTGTTAGCTAACTATCAGTGGCTTGATGCCCTGGGCTGTTGTGGCCTGTCAGCCAAGGGCCCCTCCAGCAGCTGAATGAGAGGAGGAGGAGGTGTGGGACTCAGGGTCAACACAGTGGTGGGATTCAGCCAGTTCCTATAGGTTCTGTAGAACCGGTAGTGATAATTTTGAGAACCG
>JANHFQ010163321.1:0-10328 GCA_032468035.1 Aparallactus werneri | reverse complement strand
CATCTTCACTGATCAGGGTATACAGTCCATCTGCCAAACAGCAGAGAGAGGGGGGGGAGGGAGGGAGAAGGAGAGAGAGAGAGAGGGAGGGAGGGAGGTTAGATGATCTAGGATCGTTGGATAGCTAGTAGCCACATAGAAAGGGCACCAGGCAGGATATGATATAATCATCCTAAGGTTTATTATATGATTAGGTAAAGTACAAACGAACAGTAGGAGGTGAATATGTAGCCCTTTATATAGGTGGGTATGGCTCCACCTCCCAGTAGGTGGCACTAGGTAGGTACTAGGCAGGTACCTCCTCCTAGTGGCCAGGTAGTTGAACATCACATTGTGACAATCCCCTTCTTGCCAGCCAATGTCTGCTCAATTGGCACATGGAACATACAACTACAGTCTCAAGACACAGATTATCACACAGGTACAAATGTTTGTCCACGGGCACAGGTTTGGTAAATATATCTGCTATCTGATCTATCATGGGACTGATCTATCGTGGGACTATCTATCATGCACTCATGGCAGTTATGAATCCCATTTTTGCTAGCTGTCTTACATTTTGGTACCTGATATCAATGTGCCTGGATCTAGGCCCCACCACTTGGGCCTTGGAGATCCCTGTGGCAGCTGTGTTGCCCTCCGTAATTTGAATGGGTAATTGAGGAGGTGCCCAGATGCTGGTGATGAGAGCATCAAACCACGTGAGGTCATTTGCCACATCTGCCAGGTAGGCATATTCTGCCTCCGCAGATGAACATGACACAAATCTTTGTTGCCCTATGTGCCAATGAATAGGGCAACCATTTAGAAGGACCAGGAAACCCTAGGTATTCTTGCAGGTCTTAGAATCACTGGCCCAGTCAGCATCCACATATACTGACAACCTTGCTGTCTCTTCCTTTTTTGGTTCCAGGAGTTCCACAGCATCCAGAGTGCCCTTGAGGTACCTCAGTACCCTCTTAGCTGCTAGCCAGTGGAATCATTTTGGTTTCTCCATGTGTCTGGCCAGCAGATTTACACTTAGGGCTATGTCTGGACAGCTCCAGTTGCTGATATAGAGCAACGGGCCTACAATGGACCTGTAGAAGGTGTTGTCTTCAAATTCTGCACCCTTTTTATGTGGTTGGGCCCAGAAATCAGTCTGCATGGGGGACTGAGTGGGGTTGCAGTCAGTCATATTGCACTTGGCTAAGAGCTGCTCTATTTTCTCTTTCTGGGAGAGCATGAACCCCTTTTCTGTTGGAATTATGTGGACACCTAAGTATTGTTCCACCTGCCCCAGAGACTTGAGAGTAAACCTTTTACCCAACACCTGAACGCATATCTCTTTACTAGGTCCTATGTAAAGAAGGTCATCTACGTAAATTAAGACCTTCTCAAAGACCCCTTCTGGCCCTCTGGTGAAAATACATTCATCAGCTGGTGAGGGCAAAAAACCCATTTTGTTAACTCATCGGTAAGGCAATTGTACCATTGTTTTCCAGACTGTCTGGGTCCATACAGGCTTTTCTTCAGGAGCCAAGTGCGGCCTTCATGTTGGAAGGCAGAAACACATCTGACATGTATGTCATAGTCAAGGTCTGTGTGCAGGTATGCAGTCTGCACATTGAATTGGTACACCTGTTCTCCACATGCAGCTGCGGTGACCAATGGGGCCTTGACACTCTCCACTTGGATGGTCGGTGAGTATGTGTCACAGTCATCTTCCAGGTAGCATTGCACAAACCCTTGTGCTACCAGCCTGGCTTTGTAGAGTTTCTTGCCATTGGACAGTGGCTTCAGTTTGAACACCCCCTGGTGCCAATTGTTATTTTATTTTTAGGTAGTTCCACGGGAATGAAGACCTGAAACTTCTTGAGACTGTCCATCTCACTCTCCATGGCAACTGTCCATCTTCTCTGTTCCTTATCGGGTAGCTTGAGGACTTCATCATAATTCTTGGGAGCTGCTATCACATTGTTTATGGAGGCAATGTATCCAAGGTCCGGTTTCTTTGGAGGAATACCCTTGTTGGACCTTTTGGATCATCTCACCTGTTTTCGCTTGCCTTTGGATTCATCTGAGGAGTGTCATCAGACGCTCCACTCCACTTGTGATGAGGAGGACCTCTGTCCCAGGCATTTGGGATTGGAATACGTGCAGGCGACGTGGGTTTGGATTTATCTGGAATAGGTGTGTCGGTTTTGTCTGGGGCTGGTGTGGCTGCTTCATCTGGAACAGGTAAGTCACCATCATCGGATGCATAATCAGTTTCAGGATCTTGTGTGTGAGCCTCGTTGTTAGGCAAAGCCTGGACCCCCTTCCCTGCCTTTTGGGATCTAGATGTCAAAGTCGTTGGCATGGATCCTAGACCAGGTCTCGTCTTCTAAAAAACTGGCAGATTCGGACATGATGACTCTGTTCCACTTGTCCAGGAACCTAAATGTTTACCTGGAGCATAACCCAAAAACCTTAATTTTTGTGACACAGGATCCCCCTTCTGGCAAATTTGTTTGGGAATGTTGACCCAAGCATTTGAGCCAAATATGTGCAGGAAAGACAGGCCTGGCATTCTGCCATAGATACGGTAGTATCTATGACACTGCTCCAGGTTATGTTGAGTGTGTAGTTGGCGTAGGTGGTTTCCTGAGCCCAAAATGCATGGCTTACCCCAGCATCCGTGATGAGGTTGTCTTTGGTTTTCTGCAAGACTCCATTGCTTTTCTCAACCACGCCATTGGCTGAGTGAGTGTAGGGCGGAGTAGTGAGATTCAGGATACCGTTGTTTTTCATCCGTTTCTGGAATTTGTGAGATGTAAATTCGGTCCCACAATCACTCTGTATCTGGGCAATCTTCACCTTGTGTTGCGTCTCCACCATCTTATAGAACTGTTGGAAGTTCTGGAGGACCTCTGTCTTGTCCTTCATGGTGTAGACATGACCAAGCCTACTAAAGTCATCAATAATGGTCAAAAAATAGTGCTTTCCACCCAGAGAGGCCTTAAAGCGGCCGACCAAATCTGTATGAACCAGCTGATATTTGTATTCTGACTTTCGGGCTGAGATCTTGGGGATTGCGGCCTTTTTGGATTTGGCCTGCTTACACACAGCACAGTCAAGGTATACATTGCATCCCTGCAAGTCCAACCCCCTAGAAAATTTCCCCATTTTCTTAATGACTGTGAAACTGGCATGACCATGTTTCCTGTGTAGAATGTGTGCGCACTTTGAGTGGAGTGGTTTGCCCACATATGCTCTCTTTCTATTCCCCTTCTTTGGTTCATCACAGGTACCTTTTATCTCCTCTGCCTCTTTGCTGAGTCCCTCTGTTGTGTCTGCTTTGTTTATGGCCACTGGCACCACTTCAGGCTTGCCCTTGCCATTTCCAGAACACTATTCTTGGCCTTTGGAGCTTTCTTCTCTCTCTGGGGTTTTGCTCCCTTAGGCATCTTGCTCCCCTGTTCTGTGGCATCTATCTTTTCCAAGGCCTTAAAATATGGCCAAGCACCAATTTTGTGAATGGTACCAATCATAACCTCGTTCCTTCTTACATAGCTCACATTACCCCCCTCTTTTCTGAAAGGTCACTGCTATGCTTTCACCTTCACAGAGATCCAGCACGCTTAACAAATTGTTTGGGATGCTTGGTGCATGCAATACCTCCTCAATGTCCCCCAAACCTGGTACAGTGACAGACCCCTTTCCTGTAACCTGGGCAGCAACTCCATTTGCTATCTTCACAGATGATGCTTAACTATGGCTGGCCTGGGAATTCTGGGAGTTGAAGTCCACAAGTCTAAAAGTTATCACGTTTGGAGTGCCCTGTAATAAAGGATCAGAATCAGAATAGGGCTTGGAGGTCTTCTAGTCCAGTCCCCAGCTCAGGCAGGAGATCCTGCACCATTTCAGGTAACTGGCTGTCCAGTCTCTTCTTAAATACCTACCATGATTAAACTCCCACAACTGGTGGCAAGCAGTTCCACTGGTTAATTGTTCTCACTGTCAGAAAATTTCTCTTTAATTCCAGGTTACGTCTCTCTTTGATTAGTTTCCATCCATTTTTTCTTGTCCCACCCTCTGGTGATTTGTAGAATAATTTGACCCCCTCCTCTTTGTGGCAGCCCCTCAAATACTGTAATACTGCTATCATGCCACCCCTAATCCTTCTTTTTTCTAGACTGGCCAAACCAAATCCTGCAGCCTTTCTTCAGAGGTTTCAGTCTCCAGGCCTTTAAATCATCCCAGTTGCTCTTCTTTGCACTTTTCCCAAAATGTCAACATCTTTTTTGTAATGTGGGGACCAAAACCGGATGCAGTCTTCCAGGTGTGGCTTGACTAAGGATTTATAAAGCGGTACTAATCCTGCCCTGGTCAATGCAGATTGAGCATGGCAGGGATGCCCATTGGTGTGTCTGTGTGCGTCACAAAGTCAAAACGGCCACCACAACCGTGCAGTCAAAGTCCCCTCCTCTCTTTTCCATGCCTGACAATGCCCAGCATGGACTGAAACACCCAGAAGCGGAGAGGTTTGACGGGGCTCAAGCATCCCCTTTGCTCACCTGAAGCCTCTGGCACTGCAGCCTTGATTTGCTTGCAACTGTGGTACAACTTCTGGGGTGGGCCTGGCTGGGGGGGCTGGCAGGAAGACCCCGTTTCCCATTTCCACAGCAGGTCCAGGAGGTCTCGCTTGGCTGTGGGGACGCAGCTGCCTCCGGCTGTCGAGATAATACACAACAAAGCTAAACAACAAAGCTAACTTTCCATTTCCAAACCTTAGGCGTGCTCAAACACTGTGACGTGTCTTGGCGATTGTAAATATATTTTGGTTACTTTCATATCATTTTTTTGGGTAAATAACTATGTAAATATCATAAATTTTCAGACCAGCAATTCCCTCCTATCACAGAACATTATTGTGTATGCAGTGAGCTTGGTGGAAGATACCTTTATCATTTCACTTCAGAGAAAGGCTCAAAAACAGGAAAACATTTTCTTAGCCTGGCTAGTACAGAATTCACGCTTCCCATGCTGAATATGCCCTACGATATAACCCAATGCTGAGTATTGATGAAAGACGCAGTACTTTTAATTATTTATTATTAATATAAATATTATTAATATAATATACATTTAATATAAATTTAATACTAATGAATCGTGGTGGCGCATTGGTCAGAGTGCAGCACTGCAGGCGACTTCCGCTGCCTGCCAGCTGCCTGCAATTTGGCAGTTCGAATTTCACCAGGCTCAAGGTTGACTCAGCCTTCCGTCCTTCTGAAGTGGGTAAAATGAGGACCCAGATTGTTGGGGGGGGTGGGGGGTGGGGGGAGAGGCTGATTGTAAGAGAGGGCAATAAAGCACTGTGAAGAGGTATGTAAGTCTAAGTGCTATTGCTAAGTGGCATTGATGAAATGATTTCTAGAAAGTGTGCAGAGAAGAGATGATTAGGGGACTGGAGGCCAAAATGCATGATGAAAAGTAGGGCCGGAGTAACATGATAGCAACAATATTTGAGGGGCTGCCCCACAGAAGAGGGGGGGGTGTCAACCTGCTCTCCAAAGCACCAGAAGGCAGGACAAGAATCAATGGATGGAACCTAATCAAGGAGAGATCCAACTTTGAACTAAGGAGTAATTTCCTGATGGTGAGGACAATTCGCCAGTGGGAAGGCTTGCCTTCAGAAGTTGTGGTGCTTCATCACTGGAGGAAATTAAAAAGAAATTGGACTGTCATTATGTGTCCATGACGTTTTAAGGTCTCCTGCCTTGAGAAGGGGGTTGGATTAGAAGGCCTCCAAGGTCCCTTCCAGCGCCAGGATGCAATGATTCTTTGAGAACCCACTTTCCCACAAATCCACCGGTGACTCACTCACCTGCAGGTTGTGCTTTTGCGAAGGCAGCCCAGACCAGCAGCAGAAGAGCCAATGACTTCATTGTGGATAAGTCTCTAGAGAAAAATGTGAATTAATCTGTCTTTGAATTAGTAGCAGAGAAGTGGTCCTTTAAGAATCTGTGCAAAGGGACAGTTGCACAAGCAGATGCTACTGGCACTGTTTGATTGTCATTGGTAAGCATACTTTGTGTCTAATCCATATTCTTGCCAACTTCCAGGAATAGAGCCCCATTGTTTTTCAAATTCTGCCCGGTGCCAGGACCCAACTTCAACAAACAGCAGTAAGTGTTTTAAATGGTTTTCAGTTGTGAAATACATCTTTCAGATTTGATGGGGGATTGAGCTCGGATGATTTTGCCACAGGAGTTCTGAGAAAAATATTAAATCACTTCTGGAAAATTACCAAAAGTTTACTTTGATTTGAAAGACAATTTAGGGCTGGTTGAAACATGGAAAGAGAAAATTGCAGTTCATACTGACTTTTCTGAAAAACAGATCTTTTTTAGGAATAAACAGGATTTAAATCACAAAGTACTTGGCTACTCAGCTTTTATGGTAGATTTACAAGACATTTTTGGATCATAATCCTGTGAGTTTGGCGTATAAAAGAAAATCGTATTCTTTTAGACGGACAGTGAGAGTAATCAACCAATGGAGTAGACGTTGTGGGAGCTTCATCCCTGGAGGCTTCAAGAAGAGACTGGGCTGCCATTGGTCAGAAATGGTGTAGAGTCTCCAGCTTGGGCAGGAGGTTGGACTAGATGATCTACAAGGTCCCTTCCAACTCTGTTAATCTGTTAGATCGGGAGTCTCCAAACTTGGCAACTTTAAGACTTGTGCGTGCTAGCTGGGGAATTCTGGGAGTGGAGGTCCACAAGTCTTAAAGTTTCCAAGTTTGGAGACCCCTGTTTTAGATGGAGACTTTGGGAAATGTTGCCACAAAAAGGAGCAACAGCAGAGGATTGTAAAAAGCAATTTTAAACAAATGGGGGGGGGGCATAATTTAGGTAAGGCACTGATTTAAGACTGGTTTGGGAAGCAAGTAACGCCTTGACTAAACCCAGAATGTTATAGGCTCTTCTGTATGAGCAGAGGGCTAGACTAGAAGACCCCCAGGGTCCCTTCCAATCTTATTATTCTACGTGTTATATTAGAGGTTACTTTTATATGACATACCAGTGAACTCTAAAAAGAAGAGTCAAAGGCAAGAGCTTCCTAGACAGTTTGACAGCAGATCCAGGGACACATTGGATGGGAAGCAGGGGCAAAAGGGGTTGGTCTAGCTGACCTCAAGGATCTTTCCATCTCTGTAATTCTATGGCTGCATTCTTACCTCTTGCTTAATCGGATGACTGAAATCAGCTCTCGGTTCTGCAATTGTACAGTGCAATGACCAAACCTCACCATGTGTTAAATCAGGAAAAACCTCTTAATGATGGTTAATATTGTAATATTAAGAAATTTATGAATGCTGGGCTTAAACTGGTCTTTGGCTGTTGGGTTGAGCTATGAGAACACAGCCTAAAATCCCCAATTAACAAATTTATTTATTTATTTATTCATTTATTCATTCATTCCTTTATTTATTTATTTATTTATTTATTTATTTATTTATTTATTGATTGATTGATTGATTATTAAAGTTTTTATGCCACCCAATCCAAGGGACTCCATTTGTCTACTACCATAAAGAAAAAAGGCACATAACTACTGTGCATTGCAAAATCCATGCTTGTTCCTGGGTTTTGCATCTGCACCCCAACAATTGAGCCCTGTTCTCCTTCCTGGCAAATTTCTGACTTATCTGACCGATCTCGAGCACTTCTTTGATGTTTCTTTGTCTTACCTGGATGAGGAAGATCAGTTCGCCTGAAGAAACCAGGAAGCTCAAATCAGCCTGGTCTTCTTGCTCGCCTTTATTAAGCAGCTGGATTTCAAAATTCACCAAGACAAGGAAGTGAAAAGCAGGAAATCCCGAAATGAAGAGGGGCTGTTTGCACACACAAGATAAAAGGTTTCAGGAAAAGGTTTGGCCAATACAGAAGTCAAATCTATATACAGTATATCTAAAACAGAGTGTGGTGGGCGGGATATGTGGGTATGTTTGCATGTACGTCCTTCATACGTTTTTCAATGGCTGCACCAATTTGAACCAAACTTTGCCCATACTTACCTTACCCTCTGGAGACGAGCACTTCGGAGGGGGGGGGTCAGACAAGCCTAGCCCCCCATCTGTGTCCCCCAAAATAGTTTGCCGCTAAAAATAAAAACTGTGCCGACCGCTGCACAGAGCTCCACAAGGGGCGCCAGAGAGCAGCGTGAGGCAGCATGCCACAGATCATTGGCTTTGAGGCTGGAAGGAGAGGCAGGCTATTGTTACTGGAACTACAATGCCCACCATGCACCGCATGGTGGGCCAAGATGGTGGTGGTGTGTAAGGACTCTGCCTCTGCTACTCTTAAATTCCCCCCAGGATGTAAGAACTTCCAAAGCATGAGATCTTCTAAAGGATTATGTTTATTGGGAAGAAAAAGATAGCAGACAGTTCCAAGCAAGCTTTAAAGATATATACAATCCATTTTAAAGGCACCCGGGAAACCCCTCCCCCAGGGCATATGTAGATTTCAGCCAATACACAGATTCTCATCAGTAAGCTAATCGGGTATCTCCTATTTCATTTGCCTAGAGTAGAAAAATACCCAAGTCGTCTCTTCCCCCTCCCTTCATTCCTCTGTTCCTGTGATTTTCCAGGGTACTTTTTATGGCTTTGAAAACAGGATTCCAGCTGTAAAAAGGATAATGTTACACACAGCAGGGATAGCAGAAATAACACATCTCTCCAGTCGTTCTCCCCAAAAGATTGGCAGATTCACTTCTGGGGAATCTGACACGGTGCTTCTGCCGGTGCTGCTACTTCGCTTGCTGCGTCCAGGCAGTAAGTGAGTCCGCGGACGCTGGGGGGGGGAGAACTGAGAGGCAAGACACCCCCAGGGTCCCCCCCAGATGGGCCTCTCACCAGTGGTGGGATTCAGCCTATTCCAACAGGCTCCATAGAACCGGTAGCGATAATGGTAGTGAGAACCGGAAAATACCACCTCTGATTGGCCGAACACATAGCCACTCCCACCAAGCCATGCCCACAGAAACGGTAAGGGAAATTTTTTTTATTATAATAATTTTTATTTCAAAAGTTTTCTTTTTAAAAAACAGAAAAAAACCAAACAAACATACAAACAAACATCTAACAAAAGTCTAAAAATACATACTTTGCTGTATTCATGACAGACATTAAGTAAGGGAAATTTTTGAATCCCACCACTGCCCCTCACCCCTGCCTCCCCAAGCTGTTTAAGGGAAGACCTCCCCAACTGGAGGGCACCTGGTTGAAGAAGATGGGGGGGGGGAGCTTTGCAACCACTGGGCAGAAGAGGAGGGGCAGGGATCAGCCAAAGGGGAAAATGTGCACCATTGGGTGGTGTCTCTGGGGGGCTATTCTGGCTTGGCGGGGTCACCTGGGCATGGCAGGCATGGGGCTTTGCAGCTTTGCAGCCTTTCCCTCTCCTCTCCTCTCCTTTTCTTTCCTCTCATTTCCTCTCCTCTCCTTTCATTTCCTCTCCTCTCATTTCTAAGTGGGAAGGGAAGGGAAGGAAGAAGATAGAAGGGGAGGGAAGAAAAGGAAAGGAAAGGGGAGGAAAGGAACAGCATGATACATACAGCTAATAACCGTGTCATGCCCGCCTATTCCCAGGCAACACTGGGTCATCAGCTTGTAAATAGGATAATCTTGGTGCTCTCTGAGCTTGGTAGTTTCCTTGTAGATGTTGTATTAGCTGATTATAATAGAATAACAGAGTTGGAAGGGACCTTGTAGGTCATCTAGTCCAACCCCCCCACCCAAACAGAAACCCTACACCCTTTCTGACGGATGGCAGTCCAGTGTCTTCTTGAAAGCTTCCAGTGATGCTTTTTTTGTGTCTGCACCTTAACAATCGAACCCCGTTCTCCTTCCTGGCAAATTTCTGACTTACCTGGCCTATCTTGAGCATTTCTTTGATAAATGCCCTGAGCACAGGTTTGTGTTACCTGGATGAGGAAGATCACTTCGCCTGAAGAAACCAGGAAGCTCAAATCTGCCTGGAACAATGGAACTTCTGTTCCATGAGTTGATTGCTCTCATTGTCAGATTCCTCCTTATTTCCAGGTTGAATCTCTCCTTGTCAGGTTCCATCCATTATTCCTTGTCTGGCCTTCAGCTGCCTTGGAGAACAGCTTGACCCCCTCCTCCTCCCTGTGGCAGACCCTCAAATATGGAAACCTCCCATGCTCCTTCTCTCCTCTTCTGCTCTCATGTCTCCCCTGGTCCTTCTCTTCCCTAGACTAGCCAGGCCCAGTTCCTGCAACCATTCATCGTGTGTTTGAGCCTCCAGTCCCCTAATCCAGGGTTTTTCAACCCGGGT
>JANHFQ010163020.1:0-10330 GCA_032468035.1 Aparallactus werneri | reverse complement strand
AGGAGTGGGGGGAACCCCTGAGTGCGAACAAGGCTGATGAACTATATTTCAGCATCCGATGTATCATAGTCCACAGGTGTAATCACCACATCATCTGCAAATGCTCTTAGCCTATAGTCTTGTTGTCTAATCTTGATTCCCTTTATATTATTATAAATTTATATTATTTGCTTCCCGTATTTTTATTAACAATATTTCTAGTGTTAAAATAAACAAAAGTGGTGATAAGCGACACCCTTGTATAGTCCCTTTACAAATTTTGCAATTATCTGTTAAACTACCATTAATTATTATTTGTGCTGCTTGTTCCTAATAAATTGCTGCAATTGATTGTAAAAAATGGATTCCAAAATCCATTTTTTCTATTAGCTTTATCATAAATTTCTAGTTAACTTGATCAAAAGCTTTTTCTGCATCTAAAAATATCAATGCTGCCAGTATTTGGTTGTTCCTTTCTAAATATTCCAGTAGATTAATAATCTGCCTTACATTGTATTTCATCTGTCTGCCCCTTATAAAACCTGATTGATCATTGTGTATTATTTGCTGTAATATCTGCATTAATCTGTTTGTGATTACTTTAACAAATATTTTATAATCTGTATTTAGCAGTGAACCCTATAATTTTTTGGTTGTGTTAAATCCTGACCTTCCTTTGGTATTAGTGTAATAAAAGCTCTCTTCCAAGTAGGTGGTATTTGTCCTCCTCCCTGTATTGTCTTAAACAACTCTGTGAGAGGTCCTATAATTTCCGTTTGTAAAGTCTTATAAAAAGTTGCTGTCAACCCATCCATACCTGGTGCTTTACCAATTTTGAGTTGTTTAATTGCTTGTATGACTTCTTCAGTAGTTATCATTTGATTCATACCTTCTTTTTGCTCCGAAGTTAGTTTTGGAATTCTAACTCCTTGTAAATACTTTACTATATCTATATCTGATAACATAGTTCCAGAATACAACTTTGCATAAAATTCTGTAAATGCTTTTTTAATAAGTTTTTGTTGAAATTCTTCCTTATCTTTATATTTTTTTTTTCTATATTTCGTGATTTTTGCTTTTTTCTTAATAAATAGGCTAACCACCTACCTGGTTTGGTTGCATTATAAAAGGTATTATGTTTAGCATAAGTTAAGTTAGTTGCCACTTGGTCATCCATTGCCTAAATTGCCCTCTTAATAGATTCAATGCATCTTGATCTTTCTATCTGATGGATTCACAATTAGCATATCTTCTTTTTTTTTAATTTCCTCCTCTAATTCTCTCCTTTTTTGTTCCTTTTTATGCCTATACCTACTATTCATACTAATCAAAATACCTGTCATATATGCTTTACCTGCATCCCACAATAACTCCATTGGTGTTCCCTTTTTAGCACTAAAAGCAAAAAATTCCTTCATTTGTTTTTTACATTCCATTACATTTTCTTCAGATCTAAACAAGTTTTCATTTAATCTCCACGATCTTCTTTCCTTGCTTCCAGGAAATAGTTCCATCCAGACAGGGTTGTGGTCTGATAAAGTTCTCGGAAAAATCTTGGCCTTCTTCACCCTGTAAAGCAAATCATTAGTAGTTAAAATAAAATCAATTCTGGAGAAGGATTGGTGCCTATCTGAAAAGAATGTAAAATCTCTTTCATCTTCATTCCGTTTTCTCCATACATCTCTTAATTCATAATCATCCATCATGTCAAAAAAAGGTTTAGGCAGTCTGCATCTTTGGATATGTTTTGTAAGTCCCTTTTTATCTTTCTGTGTGTCCATTACTCCGTTCCAGTCACCCATCAGAATATATGATTTATAATCCAGTTGAGCTATTCTGTTGTGTAAAAATTTATAAAATTTTTCTTGATTTTGATTTGGGGCATATATTCCAACAAGTAAGGTTTTCTGTTCTTCTAATAAAAGTTCTATCATGATATATCTTCCTTGAGCATCTACTTCTATTTCTTTAGCTGGTATATCTTTCTTTACATATATAACAACTCCATTTTTCTTATCTGTTGCTGAGGCATTAAAATTTATTCCCAGTTTGGAATTTATTAAATATTTTTGGTCTTGCAATCTAATATGAGTCTCTTGCAAACATATAACATCATTTTTGTATTGTTTTAGGTACTGAAATATTTTCTTCCTTTTCTGCGGTGAATTTAAACCATTAACATTCCACGATAAAAACTTAGTTGCCATCTCTGGCCCCTCGAAGCTTTTGGAGCATTGCCTCATTTTCCACTTCTATTGGTCTCTTAGGTCTTGCTCCTCCCACTGCTTCAGATGCTGCACCTTGTCTCACCTGTGCTTCAAGCTGTTCTTCTCTCTGTTTTTGTTCCAAACTTTTTTTCCCCTGTTTTGTCAGTCTTTTATCTTGCGGTAAAGTTAATGCCATCAGTTGGGTCTCGTCTCTCTGTAAAGGCATCCCTTGTGAAGTCATTTCCTGTGGTTGTCCCTATTTGGCTTCTGAAGGTGGTGGAAACTCCACTTTTAGTATGTTGTAATAGAATCCCCTTGCTTTCTCTATTGTATTTAGGCAGTATCTGACCCCTTCATAGGTCACCACCACTCCCATTGGTATATCCCATCTGAAAGGAATTTGTCGTTGCTTCAGCACATCCACCACAAAATTAAATTCCTTTCTTTTTCTTAACATTTTGGGAGGAATCTCTTTTAATATCACTATGTCTTGCCCATCCACTTGAAATCTATTTTTAAAAAATTCTTTTAAGATTTGCTCTCTAATCATTCTTTTGGAGAAATATATCACTATGTCTCTCGGTAAATTCCTATTTCTAGCAATCCAGGAATTCACACGAAATATTTTATCCATCTCTTTTATCAAATCTTCTGGTTGCCATCCAATTATCGGTGCCAAAGCATCTGCAAACAATTCTCTCAATTCTTCTTGTTTATTCTCTCTTAGGCCTCTCACTCTAATCGCAAATTCCATTTCTCTATACTGCATCATCACTAATTCATCATCAATCTTGTCAGTTTTAATATCAAGCATAAAAGTTTCTTGGCTCAGTTTTTCCACTTTCAAATCAACTCTTTCGGCCTGCTTTGCCAATCCTTGGAAGACTTCTATAATATCCTCCCTTATTTCTTGATTTCGAATTGACATCATTTCTTTAACTTCTTCCATCTCCTCTTTGAAAGTTTCCTTAATTTTTGTGTCTTTTTGTTCTAATTTATCATCCAACCTCTTCTTCATTTGTCCCATTGAGGCTAGAATTACATCTTGCATCTTTTGCAAATCTTGTTGTGTAACTTGTGATTGGATGGGGGGAGGGAGTTGTAATGCTTGCAAAGAGGAGGGTTGAATTGGAGACGTTCCTGCGCTTTTAGAAACAGTGGAGGAGGGGACTTTAAACTTCGAGGTCATCTTTGTTTACTAAAAATCCACTCTTTTTTCCCAGCCACTAGATGTCTCTACAAAAACAAATTTCCCCTCTGTCCTTTTTTTTAAAGTCCAATGTAAACAATTTTTCTTTCCCTTTTAGATTCTTTTTGTACACTAAGTCAGTCCCGAATTTTTCCAATTTTTTTCCAAATTTTTCCTTCTTTTCTTTATTTTTAATAGATTTAGCAAGACTTAGTAGAATTTATTAGGGTTTTCTTTTTTGTTTTTTGCCATCTCAGTACCCACTTTCGTTTTCAAGCTTTCCCCTGTTCATTCAGTCGTCATTTTTAGAGACCTCCAGCTCCGCTTCTCTCAAATGTTGCAGCAATCTTTAATCCTTGGAGTTAAGTTAAAAATACTTGTAGGTAAAGTTCTCCTGGTCCGTTTTGCCTGCTTATTTTCTTCCGAATTTTTTCCCGAGTCAGCAGGAGTGGTTCGGTCATCTTCTCCTGCCCAGGCAGGAGGATCACTGGCTTTGGAGATTTTCCATGGCTACGAGGGGGCTCTCACCCTTCGAGACCCAGCTATCTTAACTGGATCTCTTGGGGAGCTCAGCCTCCAACCTGGATTACTCTCCCTTTCCTCTTTTCCCGGGGAAAGGGTTTAAAAGTCGTGAATACAGCTGCTTTCCGCTGTATTCGCGTTTTAACGAAGATCAGGATCGACGCCCACAAACAGGCGTCCACAACGGCCGATTACCACCGGAAACCACCATAAATTAGCTGTTTTAATGTATTGTGTAATTTGTGTTTCAGTTATGTTTTCCTTTTTATATAGTTTCTTAAAGAATTTTTTGGCTATTTACTTTTTTTCTTCAAGTCTATTACATATTGTTCCTGTTTCATTCTGTAGTTGTTGTATCCATCCTTTTTCCTTCTCCTTCCTCAGTTTATAGATGAGCCATCTCCTTGGCTTATTTGCATTTTCAAACACAATTAACCTTGCTGCTTTAATCTTCCCTGCTAGTGTCAGTGAGTTTACAGGATGTATAGGCACAGGACTGTAGGTTCCCCTGGGAATTTCTTTGGAGTAAGGTGGCTCCTGCTGTCACATTACTGGCATCGGCTTGGATGATGAAGGGTTGGGATGTTTCAGCACTGGTTCTCTTGCAAATACCTGTTTTAGTGTCTCAAATGCCCCTTGGCAAGTGAGGTCCAACTGGAGGGGTTGCCAGGGAAGGGCTTCACCCCTGGGTTCCCTGTTTTTAGGAGGTCTGTCAGAGGTTTGGCAATTTTCGCAAAGGAAGGGATGAATTGCCTGTAAAAGTTTGTGGATCCCAGGAAGCTTTGTAGCTGACTGCAGGTGTGAGGGGGTTGCGTCTCTAAGACGTCCTGTACTTTGACTGGATCCATCCCTATCCCGTCATTTGACATTCGGTAGCCGAGGTAGTCTAGTCATGAGTGGTGAAATTCACATTTTGACAGCTTGACATACAGGTTTGCCGCCAAAAGCTTTTTAAGTACCTGACAGACTAGGAGTATGTAGTCCTCCATGGTCTCAATAAAAATGAGAATGTTGTCCAGGTAGACAAGGACCCCCTTGTAAAGGGTGCTCATGCAGCACTTAGTTTATCAGTTGCATAAACACCTCTGGGGGGCCCTGCAGCCTGAAAGGCATGACTTTGAATTGGAAACTTCCTAGGGCAGGGATGGTGAACCTATGGCATGGGTGCCCAAAGTGGCTTGTGGAGCCATGTTGGCTGGCATGCAGAGATGTCACCCATTTCTCTTATGGGTTCTGGCGCACCGGCCAGATGGTCTCTTTTGGTTTCTGGCACGCATGTGTGTGCGAAGATTAGCTGGTCGATACCCATGTGGCCGAGGAAAACCCAGGTGCCAGCATGCACATGCCAGCCAGGCATGCTTCTCGTGGGTGTTCTCAGTGGTGGGCTGATGGCACCCCAACCCAAGCCCCAAGAACACCGACACCCCTTCCCTCTGAGGCAGGGAAGAGGCTCTGGTTTTCCAGCAAAGGGAGGTGGCATTCCCCCATCCAACTTCCTCTCTTCACCGGCAGAGCGGACGCACACACACCGGACAGCTGGTCTTGTGTGCATGCGCATAATACCAGGTGGCTGGCACACATGTGCATGCCAGAAACCAGAGGATCATGTTCTCTTTCAGTTTCTGGCATGTGGGAGTGCGTGCACACTCACCCGCTCCCATTTTTTGCACTTGGTGCCAAAAAGGTTCACCATCACTGTCCTAGGGGGCAGTTGAAGACGGTTTTCCATTTGTCTCCCTCCCTGATTTGGACTCGGTAATACGCTTCTCTGGGGTCTAGTTTGGTGAAGACCTTGCCTTTGAGTAAGTAGGACAGCATGTCCTTCATGAGGGGGAGGGGGTATAAGTTATGCATGCACATGCAGTTGATCCCCCTGAAATCCATGCATAATCTCATCGTCCTGTCTTTTATTCCTTTGAATAGGACCTGGGCTGTGACTCGTGGCTTTGCCAGCTCGATGAACCTCTTGCTAGTTTTTTTGTCTATGTAATTGCATATTTCTTTCATCTCCCAGGATGCCATGGCATACAGTTTGGTTTTGGGAAGTTTGGCCCCAGGGATGATTTCAATGGCACAGTCCATTGTACCATAGGGAGTGGGTAGGGCATTATACTCGGTCTCACTGAACACTTCAGTGAGGTCTTGGTATTCCCTAGGGATCCTTCCAGCTTTTGGGGTCTGTTCAGAGGTGGCCGCCAGTTGTTCTGGTGGGGCCTTGGGGGAAGCTTCCTGTGGAGGTGATGCCTCTGCTTGCTGGCGGGGAGGAGTTTAAGGGCCTCTTGCTATTCTCAGCCTCTGGCTGCCTCCTCTCCATCAAATGGTCGGGCCCCACTTGTCCAGCCAAGAGAGCCCTAGTGTGATCACTATTATGAATCGAATTGATTCCCAGTGATCTGCTAGCTTCAGCCTCACTGGTTTGGTTAAGTGAGTGGCATGGGCTCCCCCCAATAGTGTCCCACTGACTTGTTCAAACTTAATTGGGTGGGTCAATTTCTTTGTTCTGATCCCTAGCTTCAGGATCGTGGGCAAGTCAATCAGACATCTGGTGCAGGCTGAGTCTATTAGGCCTTCAAATGTGCCCTGGGTCCCTGTTTTTGGGGCACTGAAACGTATTGGGAAGATGAAAGGGTGGATAGGTTCACTCGCCATTGGGTCCTTTCCACCCTCGTCCTCACTGTCATAGGTTCCAGGGATTGGTCGTCATCGGCTGTGGGTCCCCCTCCTTCGGCTGGGTAGGGGGGGGCTCTACAGTCTGGAGGGCTTTTTGAGACTTGTGGCATGCCTGGGTGGTGGTTCTGGCTTGGGCTTCGGGGCTGGGGTTGCGCAGTCCGATGTAAAGTGGCCTACCTCTCTGCATCTGTAGCATTTTAATTGGTCTTGGGGGAAGGTTGGTCTTGTGGCTGGCTGGGCTGCCACAGCTTCCCGTCTACTAGATGGTCTCCGATCTGGTTGTCCTCTCTCTCTAGGGCCTAGCTGCCTCTGCATGTCATTTGCACGCAAGCCACTGTCAACCTTAATCGCCACTTGAAATCAGTCAGAGAGCCGGTTTGGAATGTTCTGATAGATGGTGATTTCGACTAAATTTCTCTCAATTGCTCCAGGGATTTACTTCTGGTCTCGAGTAGGAACTTTGCAATTCTGATCTCTTCTCACTCCCTCTTTCACTTCAATCCCTCTAGACCACTTATGGGTTGCATCTTAAAATGATAGCCTGGGTTGGGGAACTCAACCTCAGCTGCTTTAGGGACTTTTTCCTACCAATACCCTTTATGCTTCGGTCATTGAGGCGGGTGTTCTATATGTCTCAATTTCCATAGTCAGTGATGGCTGCACTAGGATTCCGACTTGGCTGCTGGTTCCTGGGGTTCCCTGAGTTGGAGTAGGAACTACCTCTTTCTCTGTTGTCAGGAGCAGCATTTCCTTGGAGACCCTGCCTTCTGCCATGGTATTCTGAGTAACTCTCCATGCACCCCAGGTCATGCACCTGCATCAGAGAGAAGGTGGAGAGTCCAGGGCTCAGAATCCTGGTAATTTTTAATTAGTTTTGGGAGAGTTGGCTTGATGTCAGGGTTCCGACCAGTGCCCTAATGCAATTAAGAGTCTCAAGCCATCTGGCAATAAAAATCCATTAAGAGCCCCATGTCAGCAGTACCTAGGTGAAGCCAACTCTGACTTCACCCCCTCCGTGCCTTGCCTCTGACCCTGTTTCCCCCTTCCCCAACCCAGGTAATTTCATGGATTGTAAAAGTCACTCCCTCCAGGCGTTGTTGGTATTCCTGGAGATGGCCTTGACTTGCTCAGCCAGAATGCATCTTGTTATATCTGAGGAATAAATTTCTTTGTGTAGCTGTGAGGTACGATTTCCCATCCCCTACTGATGGCAACTTGGGAGCAGGTCAGGGAAGCTTCACGAGTTGACAAAATGATTATTAAATTCAACATTAACTTTACTTTTATCATATCACAAGTAGCCGTGCCATCCAAACATTAATTCATGGCTCTCTAATTCAAGTAACCTCTTTTTCTGAAAACTCGCCTATTCTTTTGACCAGGTCAGACAGCATCAGTGGTGATATTCAGCCGGTTTGGCATGGTTCTTGAGAATCAGTAGTGATAATTTTGAGTGGTTTGCTGAATCGATAAACATCACCCTTGGCTGGCCCCGCCAACCTGTCCCTGCCCCCACCCTTTCCTTTGCTAACTTCCCTTGTTTTTTTAGTTCAGCTGATTTGCTCAGCAAAGCTGATTGCTGCACCTCAACTGAGCTAAAAAACAGCTCACCCCCACCTGCCTGGTTGCCCTGCCCAGTCACTCCCCACCCAGTCACAGGACTCACTTCAGAGGCCTTTTGGAGTGAGGATTCTCGCACCAAAAAAGAGGAAGTGGCTGCAGGCTTCTCTCCTCCCATCAAGAAAGAAGCCTGATGTGAGTCCTGTGACTTCCATCACTGTCCTGTTCTTCGCACTGGCTGAGCCAGGTAAGCTCCAGGGCAGGGACAGTGGGAGGGGGACAGGTGGTAGCTGCAGCAGCCAGGTATGGCTTTGGCAGTTGCCTGGGCTCTGGGGATGGGGGGCAGGCCGTAACAGCCATGGCTTGCCTGGGATGGCTGGAGCCTTGGCAAAGGCAGCCGCGTGCTCCGGGAGGGCATTGGTGTGTGGTGGCAGCCAGACCGCCACTGCCTGGGAAGCAGCAGCAGCTTTTGCAGCTTCCCAGCTACTTCTAATCAGCTCCGGGAGAGGGGCTGGGGTGATAGCAGAAGAAGGAAAAGCTTTGGCTGAACTTTTCTGCCTCCCTTCACTCAGCTGCTACTCCGAAGGCAGCTCCCCTACGAATGGAGGCAGAAAAGTTTGACCAAGTCTTCTCCTTCTCCTCCCAATTAGCCCAAGGGCAGAGGGGTGGGGAGGCACTTACTACTTTCTAGCTCTGGGACTTGTTCATGTGCCAGCCCAGCTCCTTGAAGAAGCTCCTGGTCCTAGTGCCATGATGTGACATCTGTGCATGCATGTTTTCTCTATTCCGATAAGGAGAAGCAGCAGCCACCCGGCTTTAATGCAGAGAGAGACAGCTCTCTGTTTCTCTCTGCATTCAAGTTGGGTGGCTGGCTGCTGCTTCTCTCTTCCTTCATCGGGACTGGGAGCTTCTTCGAGCAGCCGGTGCTTGGGTCTCTGCTCTGCTGTTGTGCAGAGACAGCAATCTTTGCAGCCTGCTGAAAAGAGAGGAACAGGCACGAATGCTGTGATGTGCTCTGCAGCCTGGAACAGGTAGGCACGGAGGGTGAAAATGGTGGGTGGACGGGGCTACATTTGAAGTATAAAACGCACCCTAATTTTCAGCCTCTTTTAGGGGGAAAAAGTGCATCTTGTACTCTGAAAAATATGGTAAGTTGAACTGAAGCAAAAGAAGTAATTTTAACAGTTCAGGTTTAACAGTTTGTTTCATTATTCTTATATGCTGTTATATAATGAAATATGACTCTAGGCAGTTATTTGTGCATTTATAATCCTTACATTCTACCTTACTCAGGATGATCTTCATACCTACCCTCATTCAGTTTGCCTCCATAATAAAGTGATGTGGGTAGATGTGAAAAATAATCCTGTATCAAAGTCTCTCATTGAAATGGATAAAAATTGTTTGAACCTCTAATCCAAGCTCAACTCTTTAACTACCACATCCCACTGGCTTTTTTCCATTAAACTTAGATATGGTTTTAATATATTATTTATGTTCCACCTCTTTTTCTATCTTTTTTTTCTTTATGGAAGCAAAGACAGTATGATAGAGAATCTTCTTGATGAAAGATAAATTTATATTGCCTGCTAAGAAGCTAATATCTTTCCCTTTAGTCCTGTGTAGTGTAGGAAGACCTAATCTTTCATAGCGACTGGTGTCTTAGACATACATAAAAGGAAAGGTCAAAATTTTAATTGACTTTACAAAGTTGCTTGGTGATACTAGGTTTTGTTGTCACTAATCTTTTGTTATTACTGCAACACGCTGAAATTAATCACAGCCCTTCAATGGCTTCCAACTAATTTGCAGAACTTGCAGAGTTCAATTCATTACCATTTTACATTCCTTGTATAAGATGTACTATAGGTAGTCCTTAACTTAGGACCACAATTGGGATTAGAATTTTCGTAGCTAAACAAAGAGGTTGTTAAAATGGAGTAATGTCCCATTTTAAAACCTTTTCTGCCACAATTGTTAAGCAAATGACTGCAATTGTTAAGTGAATCATGTGGTCATTAAGCAAATATGGCTTCCTGTTAGGATCCACTCCTCATAGTATTCAAAAATGAAAATAACTTCGAATTTCTTCAAAAGGAATCATTTATTGAATACTAGCTGAGTACCCGGCGTTGCCCATGGTTTTTGTCTGTGTGTGTGTGTGAGAGAGGGTAGGATTGTAATGGGGAACTGAAAGTGAAAA
>JANHFQ010161953.1:0-10339 GCA_032468035.1 Aparallactus werneri | reverse complement strand
CCCAGTCACATGACCACCTAGCCACGCCCACCCAGCCGGTCCGGCCCCCCAACAGTCTGAGGGATCATGAATCGGCCTCCTGTTTAAAAAGTTTGAGGACCCCTGTCCTAGAGCATTATTTCTCAAGCCTGGCAAAGTTAAGATGTGTGGACTTCTAGAATTCCCCAGCCAGCATGTCTGGCTGAGGAATTCTGGGAGTTGAAGTCCACACAAGTTGCCAAGCTTAAGAAACTGCCCCAGAATGACCACCTACAGACCCAAATCCCTGTTTTCAGAACTGCTGGTCAAGAAAACCTAACCATCCTGCAGGTGCCTCACCTGAAGATCTTACATCAATTCATCACTTGTACCTGTTCGACATCTTCCCCCATCACCACCCCAAAATCCCCATAACGGATTGGTACAATATAGGAATCTTGCCCAGATCACAAAATATCTGACCCCAAAAGTCAGGGATAAGCTAACATCTCAAATGGCCGCTTTTTAATACCTTCACGTCGCTTCCTGGCATCGTGGGCAGATTCTTAGAGTTGCACACCAAATGGAGAGCGTGAACCGTCTCCTGCTAAAAACAGAAAGCATTAATTAAAGTTTCAAAAAGGATCTCAGGAGCACATTTTTTGGATGCTCCATGTCACACCACTCCTGCACGACCTGCATTGGCTTCCGTTGCTTTCTGGGTGCAATTCAAGGTCTTTGTTATGACATTCAGAGCCCTACATGACTTAGGACCAGAATACCTGCGAGACCACCTTCTGCTACTGATAGCCTCCCATTGCCCGGCTCGCTCTCACAGAGTCGGCCTCCTCAGGGTGCCCTCAGCCAGGCAATGTCAGCTGGTGACACCCAGGGGAACAGCCTTCTCTGTGAGAGCCCCTACCCTTTGGAACACCTTGCCACCGGGGCTACGGGTGGTACCCGATCTCTGATCCTTCCGCCATGCCCTGAAGACGTGGCTGTTTGGACAAGCTTTTGGGGACATGTCAGGCCAGTTTTAAATTACATTAGTTTTTTAGTAATTTTAAATTTTAAATTGTTTAAATCCCACCATTTCTTAAATATTTATTTGGATTTTAAATTTAATATGTTTTTAGCTTTTGTAGTTTGTTTTTTATATGTTGTACACTGCCCCGAGTCCCTTGGGAGACTCTAAGTCTAAGTAAAATAAAATTAAAATTAAAATTAAAAAAAATCCTAATCAAGTATCTCATCAATTGAAAAGTTTTTACCTTAAATATTTTAAAGTTTTACATTTTCTAAATATGTTTAATGTATTAAAACAGTGGTATATTAAATAGCATTTTAGTGCTTAAGTGTGGTATTAATTAATGAGGCTTACGAGACCAGATAGGCTGTGTGTGAGAGCTGAAACCACATGAATATCTTAGTTCCTGTCTTCTTTCATCTGCTGTCATTTTGTAGAACCTCCTTCTATCTTTTAATTTGGATTTAATCTAAACTTTCTGTGGTGATCCGGTAGAGAGTGCCCAGAGTCCCCTCTCCAAGCCAGCATCCCTCTGGACAAGCAGACTGCCCCCCCCCCAAGCAGCCGGCAGAGTCGCTGCCTCGTCTACTCACCCCGGCCTTGATGTAGATTGGCACGAACACCCAGCCGAGGACCACGACCATCACCAGGGCCTAGAAGGGGGGCAGAGGGGTTGGCTCTATCTCTCCCACAGGGCCAGGCAGGAAGGGGGAAAGACCCCCCACCCACCAAAGCAGCCCAGCCTCATCACATGCAAGCACGTTCCTCTTCCTCTTGGGGCATCCAAGGGGCTTGAGTGGTCTTTTGCCAACCTGCCCCCTCCCTCCTCCAGGGCATCCCCCCCCCAGTTAATGGGGTCCAGGACCCTCCTGGAGACGGGCTCAAAAGGAGATTGCCAGTGGAGATTCGCATCCAGGACCGACTGAAGGGGAAAGGACTTACGTTCCACTCAAAGCCTCCGGTGGCGATTCCTGCAGCTGCTCCGGTCCCTGCCAGGCCCACAAAGTGGCCACTGCCGATGTTACTTGCAAAGAGAGAGGCCCCAATCTGGAGAGGAGGAAGGGGAGGGAACTGTGGGTCAGGGGCTCAAAGAGAGATGGAGAATTTTAGGGGCTCCCACACTCCAGTTGGTCCACATGCCTCCCAGCCAACAAAGCTTCAGCCAGCAGTACAGGCAGCCCTCCATTTGCAACAGTCTTTACAACAACGGCACAGAAAAACGTGACTTACAGCTATTTTTGTATACAACCACGGCAGCATCCCCATGGTCACATCATCAAAATTTGGACACTTGGCAACTGACTCATATTTATGACATTACAGAGTCTTGGGGCCATCAGCTTTTGTGACCTTCTGACAAGGAAGGTCAATGGGGAAGCCACTTAATAGCCATATTACTAACTTAACAATTGTAATGGTTCACTTAACAACTGTGCCAAGAAAAATGGTAAAATGGGGCAAAACTGACAACTGTCTTGTTTAGCCACAGAAATTTTGGGCTCAATTGTGGTCAGAAGTCAAGGACTATGTGTGAGCCTCACGGAGCTGCCAGGAAAGGCTGGGCAGGAGTGTCCCATCACCCAGCTAAGTGGTTCAAAACATGGGTGACTCATACTAAGCACGAGCCAGCCGTGTGCGGCAGCCCCAAAAAGGCCAACACAGTTCTAGGCTGCATCAGCCGAAGGATAGAATGAAGATCATGTGAAACCTTAATACCACTTGGAATCCTGCATCCAGTTTTGGTCACCATGATACAAAATAAAAGATGCTGAGATTCTGGAAAGAGTGCAGAGAAGAGCAACCAAGATGATTAGGGGACTGGAGGCTAAAAAGTGCAAAGAACAGTGGCAGGAATTGAGAATGTCCAGTCTAAGCAAGAGAAGGACTGGGGGACACGGCAACTGTCTTCCGGGACAGGAGGGGCCGTCCCAGAGAAGAGGGGATTGAGGGCAGCAGGCGTGGCTGGGCTGCCTGCAAGAGGCTCTTCTTGAGTTCCCGGCTCGGAGGCCTCTTTTGTGTGGCCACAGAACAAAGCACCAGCCTTTACAGAAGCTTCTGGGCTAAGAAGGAGCCAGAATACAGCTGAGCTGTATCTTTACTGCCGGTCTCCAAGGCCCTCCCTGCTCCACATCCCTCAAGGCTGCACTGGTGATTGGAAACCAAACTTAGCTTGGCAAAAGGAGCAGAGAACCCGCAATACAGCCAATATTGGCTAGCCCAAAGGCCTGGCCTGGCTTCTGTTGGCCTTCTGTGCAGATGAATGATCTTCTGAAAGAGCCCAGAAGCCACATTACAAGGAGCCACCTAGGGCTTGACAGGTGCTAAAGAAAGCATTGTGGAAGTCAGGGGTCAGTGTGCCTGCAGCCCAAGCAAAATGCCCATGGATAGCAATGCCCAACCGAGGGGGTGGGGTTCCCATCACAGAACAAATGGCCAGTAGGAGTGGACAGATCCCACTCCTGGCTCAGCAACAAGGGGACAGTTGGGAGCATCCAGAGGAAAAGTTGCATCTGAAGGAGAAGAAAAAGTCAACAAGTCATCTGGGAACATATGAGGACCACTATTGCGGGCATCATCAGGAGAACGTGGTGGAAAACAGGCTCCTGGGCGACTCTGAAACTTCCTGGCTGCAGCGCAGAAGCCTCTCTGGCCACAAAGCCAAAGGAAGCCCCCACCCTGGAGAACATCCACTCCCCCCCCCAGTGTAGGATGGTGCAAAGCAAAGATGCCGCCTTTCCAGAGAGGGACACCGGTGGGAAGGAAGGACTCCCTTGGGGAAACTCACCGGCCACCACACCATGCTCCGGCCAGCCAAGAAGAATCCTCCGACAGTCCCACGGTTGGTCGAGTACATGGCCTGAAGGAAGGTGGAGAAATCGGTCACAAAGGAATTGCCTTTGACTGGCGGGGGGGGGGGGAGATCGTTTGCCTCCACTGCAGCTCCGACCCAGTTGGAGCTGGTCTCCCCCAGCCATGCCAGGCTAGTCGTCTTGGGCCGCTTCTGGGTGGGGAGTGCCAGGGAATCCCACAGGTGTATGCGGGGTCCACAGAATGAAGGTGTGGGGCTGAGCTTCTCTCCCTCCCTCCCTCCCTCCCTCTATCTCTCTCTTGCATGCACACACATGCACACATTCTGATTTTGGTTGAGGGAGAAGACAACACAAAATCAGTCTGTGGACCAGTTTGTGCTGAGCCAGGAGGGGTGAGACCCATCCCACCTTGGGCACAAAGCTTCTCTCAGCCCAGGAAGAAGGACCCAGAGCCAACTGCCTCCAAAGTGTTGCCAAGATGAGATTCAGCCAGGACCAACTTCAGGGTGCATATCATATGCATGCAAACATAAACACACATACGAATTGGTCTAATAACCTGAGTGTCATTTGACATCTGGAGGAGGAAAAGAATCAAAAGAATAATTTATCATGATGTGCCCTATACATAAAACAAAAGAAAGATTCCAATTGCTTCCCAAAGGAAAGTGGCTTAGAGTAGCATTTGCTGCTCTCGAGCTGAGTTTTTAGCTTGCAGACGTTTCCTTATCCAACTAGGCAACATCATCAGTGCGAGTGAGGTTTGCTCCCTGTTTATTTATTAAATTTGTATGCCACCCAATCCCGAAGGACTCCAGGCGGCTCACAACAATTACTTTGCCCTGTCAGAATTGGTGTGCATGGGGGGGGGGGATTTCCCCTTAGTACTTCCTTGATTAGGATATTGTTTTTTGCTTTATTGTTTGGGGCTTATGTGGGCGTTGGCTGCATTGATCCTTTTATCGTATGATTCATGTCTGAATGTCTTTTCTTCCTATACGTAAACATTTTTAAATGAAGGTAACACTATAATATCACTTACAGGGCATTCGAGAGTGTATTTATTATTATTTCCTGGCAGCAGACAGGAATATCTGTAATATAAGGTAGAAACAGTTCCTCCTTCAGTTCCTCCTGTCTGATTTGCATTGGGTTGAGGCTAGCAGGTGACACACATTTTCTTGCGTTCTTCCTACTGAACATCACTTCCTCCAAGCGATGTGAGCAGCTTCCCTCCCAGCCACCCAAATAGGCTTCCCAGCACACAGTATCTAGCACTGATGCTTCATCCGGCCATTTGGCTACTCCCGGCTCTCTTTCTAATGGCCTCACCAGAGGTTTTGCATCGGCTCCGATAAGGAAAGGGACAGTAGATCATCTGGTTTCAAAGCATTTCCATGCTTCTCCTTCTTTCTGGACATTGTCCAAATTCTTCAGGTGATAGATGGGGGGGGGGCTTTTTAAGGGGCTGCCTTCAGGTCCTCGTGGCTTCAAGGACCTGTAAGCAGTAAGGTAGAAATTGTGTCTTTTGGCCCCTCGCCTTTTGCGTGCTCCCTCAGATGATTGCCATCCATCCATTGCGTTAGTTGCATGGGGAGACGGAGGGCAACTGTGGCTATTCCGAATGGGCAGTGACAGTTCCACTGGGCAAGGCGTCCAGGACTCGTTGCCAAAGAGCGGCAGAGCCATGATTTATCATCGGACCTGGGCCGATTTTATTGTCTTTGCTGCAACTGACTGAAACGGCTGCCCAGATGGAATTTCCTCAGCAGAGATTTATGCCAACTGGTCCACCTATCTCAGGTAACTGAAGACTCCAAAGCCACCTGCCGGCCCCTGGTGATGAGCAGCTGCCTGGCCCTTCCGGAGTGGGGCTCCTGCCAGGCGCTGCCACCCTCTGGGGCCATCTTGAAAGCACCTTGCATTCCTTCCCAGACTCTGTTTTTAAGATGAGGTCTTTTCGACCAAAAGTTCTCTTTCACAAAGATTTCCCAAGCGTTTTAAAATCTGTAGGCTGCTCTTAAGGGATCCATTAAAAGTTAATGCCAAAGCAGCCGTTGCCACCCCATGCCCCACCTCAGAGCATTATGTGCAGAAAAAGCTTTCTTGATTAAACTCTCCCGCACATATTTCAGCAATGAGTCATTAGGCAGACAAACATTTCCTGGCCATTGATTGACACAAATTGCAGAAAACAGCCCCGAGAGGTGGGGCAGCTGGAGCAGGGATGTCCCTCCCCTTTCACTGATCTTCACCAAGGGCCAAAGAGTTTTGAATCTCCCCTCCACCCAAGAAAGTCAGATTTTTTTACCACTTGAAAAGAGACAGGAGTGCCCCCCAAAAGTGGCTTTGCTCTGCAGCCAACTTGCCAAAGAGGGGTTCATTCAGATGGGGGTTCATCTTGAGTGCATCTCCAGTGTGGAAGTGCAGCTCAGTGTCGTGGACTGCCAGCTGCCAGCGGAGCTCAGACGATGTGGAGGGTAGGGAGGAACTTGGGCCAGTTCTGGAGTCTGGGGAAGGCTCTGATGGATGCTCAGTGTCAGACAGGAGAAAGAGGCAGGGCTGCCAGACATCTCCCAGCCACCGGAGAGGCAGCTGCCTTTGGAGGCTGAGATAAGTGGGGAGTAAGAGCAGCTGGGGCCTGCTCCAGATGTGCCTATGCGCAGAGTTGTTAGGAGAAAAGAACAACTGTGGACACAGAGTAGACGTGGAAGCAAGGCACATGTGGACGCTGAATGGCCCCTCCCTGGCTGGGGAGAAGGAAAGGGGAGTGGTGGTTGTAGGAGACAACCCTTCCGATTTCTGAAGATCTTCTACCTTAGATCTGCTCACAGGCCTGGCAATTATCTCAAGGAACTGATAAGGTCTGTTGCTGCATTTAAGTCTTTGAAGGACTCTTGCCCAGACTTTCGGTGTGTGAATGCCATTAATTTACAAGAGATAAATAAAGAGGGAGTTTTTTGGGACAAGGAGTCTGTTTCTTGTTTTTGCTAAGGCTGGGTCAGAACACTCAGCCCGGGGTTTCTCAGCCTTGCCAACTTTCCGATAGGTGGACAGCAGCTCTCCGAATTCTCCAGCGACATGTGAAGTCTGCCCATCTGAAAGTTGCCATGGCTGAGCCTGAGAACCCCTGGCTTAGACCAAGATTCAGCTGCTCCAGCCAATACAGAGAACAGCTGGTGTAAGCCTGAAGAGCAGAGAGAGAGTTACCCCGTCTGCAGACCCAACTGGGCACTTCCTCCTTGGAGTCCTGCCCTCGGGCACCCAGTTCAGCAGGGGCAGGGATGACGCCCCCGAGACCAGTCCAGCACCACTCCTGTCCTGGCACCCCCCTTTGCTCTGGCCCTGCCCTCTGTTCCAGGGATGAGCCACTCTGGCTGGCTGACCCCACAGGGAAGGCCAGCCTCTTCTGCGCTCCCTGCTCCCTGGCCAGGCAGCCGCCCTCCATGTGGCCAAAGAAGAAAGGCTGGAATGGCCAGCGAGGCAGAGGGTGGCTGTTGGAGACGCTCCCATTCAAACTGATTAAAGGCCAGTTGAAGCATGAAATGTTTGGGGCCCAAAGAGAACCCTTTCCCACATCGGGCCTTTGGCCTGCCCAGAAGGCCTTGCTTGCTTGCTTGCCCCACTCTGGAAAGTATCTGGGAGGAGGCCAAGGAACCGTTGGCCGGGATGAGCAGTTCCATCCCCTTGGAAACTCTTGGGCAGGTGATGCCCAGGCCTTTTCTGGAGACAGGCTGGAAAGTTCACCTTTTTTGCAACTTGAGGCGAAGGATCCATTTCAGTGCCTTTATTAGTTTTGACTGATCTTCAAATGCAGGAGCAGCATGGTTTAGCCTCTGCTGACCCAGATAAAAGGCAGGTCTGCAGTTTCTTGGAGGTGGCAGGGGTCTGCAGTGCACCCACGAAACTCAGTGGCACCCAGCATTGGGCGAGGGGGAGGTTTAACTTTCTGGTTCAGAACCAGTTCCTGGTTTGTTTGAAGGGAGCGAGGCTGCACTCAGCCCAGGTGGTGTCTAAGAGAGGCACAAAGCCCTTCGGTCTTTGTGGGGCCTAAGAAGAAGAGAGGAACAGAGTCCTCTCTGGGCTTGCCACCTTCAGAGGAGCGAACAGTGTAAGAGGCTGCCCAGCCCCCCTGCCGAGTCCATGGGCTTGTTTGGTCAGAAGAAGGCGCCTGTCTTGAGGAAGGCTTTGATCCCTTGTTTCCTAAGTGGCCACTATGGTTGCTTTCCTGCCAGCGGCGGGATCAACTGGCTGGGAGATCTGTTCTTCATATGGCAAAATAACTCTACCTTCCCCCTTGCCTGCTTCAAGACCTCCTTCGCTGCTCCGGCCATCCAAGCAAGGGCCAAGCTGCCCCTTTGGCCTCTCCCTGGCGTTCTCGTTGGTGGGCTGGGCTTCCTCACAAGTGGACAGCCTGGAGCCCAGGAAGCAATAGACCCGGCGAGGGCCAGAGAGCCTCCCCAGCGTGAGACTGGGGTGTGCGGCCCAAGGCTGCTGTAGGTCCTGGCAACCTGCGGGGGGGGGGGGATTGAGAGTCGCCCACCAGCACCCTGTCTGATCTCTGCTTCAGCCTGGCCCCTCCTTGGCATTCCCACCTGCCTCCATCCTGGGAAAAACCTCTCCCCTGCGGTCTCCTCCAGGTTTTGAACCGAGCCGCTCCTGCTGCCCCCCTCATCCTGCTGGCCTGTGTTTCTGGGCCAGGCTGTTTGCCCAGGGAGGTTGGGGGTTGTGGCCATGGGGGGGGGTGGAATCTCTTGATGCTTCCTTGCTGTCTCCCTCTGAGCTGGCAACAGATTCTCTTCTGGGAATTTCCAGGCTTCTTTCATTGGAGCAATTTTACCGTGGGGGGGGGAGGCACAGGAGACATTGCCCACACAAGCATCTCCCCACCTTGGCAACTTTAACATGTGAGGACTCCAACTTCCAGGATTCCCCAGCCAGCTTCTCCCCAGAGTTTGGCAGCTGGACTTTGGCAAAGGCTGAGGTTTGCCTCGTGTCGGGATGATACAGAATTGAATCCTCAGCCTTCTTTAAACCAAGAGCCCCCATGGGAACATGAACAGACAGAGGAGAGCTCCACTAGGCATGTGCAGAATGTCAGTGCCCCTCTGTTGAAGACTTGAAAGCCCTCTTGTCTTCCCTTCCTGCAATTCTTCATTGCTGACAGCATTGCTTTAGCACTGGCTAAAGGGGGCTGCAGCGACCCAGACCTTGGCCGCCTTGGTCCATTTTTGGGGATAGTGTCTGGCTCCTTGGGTCTCCTGTCCACTCCAAGGCAGATGGCCCAGCCGACACCCACGGCTTGCAAAGGGAGCTTCTTGTCCAGGTAGTCCAGACAGGGCAGCACAACCAAGAATGCAAACACCTTTATCTTTAGGGTAAACGTACAGTAACAGAAACTTGAAAGTCTGAAAGTGCCCAGCCTTCATATGCAGACCTTGCTTAATGACCACTCCTTCAGCGCCTGTTCAAACCTACGATGATGCTGAATGAGTGGTCCTTACACCTGGCTTTCTTACACCAGTTGCAGCGTCTCCACACTCATGTGATGGCCATTTGCGATTCTCCCTGTCGGTTTCCCACAGCGAAACTAACAATGAGGCCTGGAAGCCGTAGGAAGTTGTCCATGGCAAAGGAGTGGAAATTCCACATGTGACAATGGCATGGATTCACTAGAAGTGCCATCACTAAATGGTGTGGCCATGTGATGTCACACATTATGACCACATCACTTAACTATGGATGCTCCTTCTGAGACATGCTCTCCAAGTCCATTTCTGGTCTGCGCTCAGATTCCGTTGGTTGCCTGCAGCTCCTCCTCCTGCCTGCCAAGGTTGTTCTCACAGCCCATCACATTCCTTCTCAGGTGGGAAGGTGCCTGATGGCCTTTGGAACTTCTGGCCCAGGTGGGAACTTCCTATCCGAAGGCGGAAGAAGCAGTGGAAAAAGATGGGAGCTATCCTGCCCCCCCAACATACGCACCTCCGGGGCAGGGCATTGGGAAGCCTTTTCCATTCCTATGCCAGCCTCCTCTCTTCCCTGACCTCAACACCCACCCCTTGCCAGTTCACTTCAGCTCCCCAGCAACATCCACCCCCCTCCCTCCCTCTGACCCTTCCGTTGCTGCTGCACCTCCCCATCTCCTGCTCAGCAACCCTGGGATGCCAAACCCTTGGTCCTTCCCAGATCTCCCTGGGTTACAGGGATTACAGATTAACTGAGTTGGAAGGGACTTTGTAGGTCATCTAGTCCAACCCCCTGCCCAAGCAAGAGACTATACCATTTCTGACAAATGGCAGTCCAATCTCTTCTTTAAATCCTTCAGAGATGAAGCTCCCACAACTTCCGAAGGCAACTTCTGTTCCATGGGCTGATTGTTCTGTCAGAAAATTTCTCTGTATTTCTAGGCTGAATCTCTCATTCAGTTTCCATGGCCTTCAGGTGCTTTGGAAAATAGCTTGGCCCCCTCCTCTCTGTGGCAGCCCCTCAAATATTGGAAGACTGCTCTCATGTCTCCCCTGGTCCTTCTCTTCCCTAGACTAGC
>JANHFQ010161708.1:0-10340 GCA_032468035.1 Aparallactus werneri | reverse complement strand
TAGTATCCCGGAGTTAAGGTCCGATACTTGCTGTTACAGTTTCTCCTGTCTCTGCTCTGCCTGCTTTCAATCCTTTAATGTTCAGTGTTGTCAGCAGGGATGGTTGCAGCATCTTTTCCTGCTTAAAACAGAAGAGTCCCTTGATCCGGAGTTAATTCAGGCTCCTCTGGGAGCTCTCACCTTTCAAGTCCCAGAATAATTGTTCTGGGTCTCTAAGGCAGCTCTACCACTGCCCGAATACTCACTTCCCCTTCTTTGCCCAAAGGGAAAGTTTTCCAAACTGCGGAACAGCCGATTTTTGCTGTTTCGCAGTTTTTACAAGATCGCCGGGGCTGACGACTGAGCCCGACCATCTGCGATGCCTGCCTTGCAACCTGGAAGCCAGAAATTCCTCCAATTCTTCTTCTACTCCATAATGCCTATCAAGGCCACTCCACACTTCCTACGATGCCTGTTCTGGATCATAGACATGAGCTGCATGAAGGCCGGTTGCTTGCCATGTAGATAGTGGTCCTAGCCACACTAATAGCAGAGTAATATGCTCATCAGCACTCAAATGCAGGTACTCAATAGCTCTCTGGAATTTGTGTTTCCACAGCAGGTAATCTTCTGGCCAATCTGTGAACTTTTGAATTCCCCTTTCTGTCAAATCCTTCCACAAGTTCCAGGGTCGAGAATAGGTGTTAGTCGAAAATGGCCATTTTTCTTCTAACTTCATGCCTAAAGGGGGTATTGAGTAAGGCAAAGCAGATGGATGTGGGGCTGATAGTACGGATTGAGCAGGCAGAAATGACTGTGCCTGCTGGACTGGAGGAGGTAACACATAGGAAGGCAGCCGTGCCTGCTGGTCTTGTAGGGCAGGCTGAAACAACTGTGCCTACAGGATTGGAGTTAATGAATAGGAAGGCAGCTGTGCCTGCTGATCTTGTTGGGCAGGCTGGCCTTGTTGGGCAGGCTGGCCTTGTTGGGCAGGCTGAAACAGCTGTGCGTGTGGGATTGGAGTAGGTAATGAATAGGAAGGCTGCTGAACAGTAGGAGGAGGCTGTTGATCTGATGGGTGAACAGCAGAGGGTGGCTGCTGATTTGTTGTAAGACCTGTAGGCTCAAACTCCATGGCTGAAGGGTTGAGTGACTGTACATAGAGCAGGACTCTTTGGTTAGGATCTTCCTGGTCTAGACACTCTGGGTGGAAGTCCAATTTGAGATCTACGTCCTCTTCTAAAGCTTTAGCTCTAGCCCATTTCTGTTCTGCATAGGCTGTGTGCTTTAAGATGTTGAGCTTTGCTTCAAATATCGCTTGCTCTTCTTCAGCCTTTGCCTGTTGTGTGGCTTCTTCCTCAGTGGATCTCACTTTGCATGCAGCTTCCTCCTCAGCAGATCTCACTGCTTTCAATTTGTGTGTAGCTTCCTCCTCAGCAGCTTTCACTTTGTGTGCAGCTTCCTCCTCAGTGGCTTTTGCTTTGGCTTGAGCTGTGTCTGTCCTCAACTTCTCCTCTTTCTAGGTGAATGCCATCTGTTTTTCAGCTGCAGCTGTTTCTGCTCTAGCTTCAGCTATTCTTACTAAACTGATTGTGAGGAGCATCATGATCAGTGAGAAGAACATCATGATTGATGAGAGGAGGACCTAGCACAAGAATACCCACTTGCTTTAGATGAAGGCTGCATTGCCTTGATATCAGTTAGCAGAGGGTTTTCATGTAAGTCTGAAGCTTCTTTCTTTAACTGTTGTATGAGTATTTTCAAGGCGGTCATAGCATCATCATAGACCGCTGTCTCGTTTGCTATCATTTGTTCCTCCTGCTTTTCCACTTTTGGGTTTAACCATTTCAAAAGCTTGAGCAGGTCATCTACATAAGTCATCCACTTGCCATGTGTAGTTTTATGGTGTCTTTGATTTGATGTGCTTCTTCCAGGTTTTTGGGATGGGCGCTTTTCTGAAGGCATGTTGGTAAAGTATCCCATGCCTTCTTTCTCATTTTCTGTAGAGGTTTCAGCTGAGCTTCCAGATTTTCTCTCATTATTGGGGTCAAAGATTTGGTCTTTTTTGGGATGGCCCCATTATCGGCTGACTGGTTTTCCTGTAGTCCTCCTGTTGGGTTTGGGGGGGTTGTCTAAACTGCCTTCCATTTGAAAATTGTAATTCTTGCCTTTGGCCACTTGGGGAAGACTGACAGATATCCTGTTTAGGGTATTTGCCTCAGGTGGATTTAACCCTTGTTGGCATTGTAAGTAGTCTCTTTGCACTAGACTTTGCACTAGACTTTGTAGGAAATCCTCGATTTAGGGATGTTGCATTTAAATTCCAAAAGCCTTGTTGCTTGTTGCTTGTGTGGAATTCATGCAGTTTCCCAATGGACTTGATCCCTGTTTATCTAGCTTCAAAGCATACTCTTACAGATGTTAGCAAGAAATAACTCCATTAATTTAGAGCTCTTGAAAATGGCCTTGTAAGATGGTGCTGTGGAGGAAGCTTGTATGTTGGGGCTGTGTTTGTATTTTTAAAAAGTCCACACACAAAAAAAATTAATGACTTGTAATTCTTGCTTGTGGCCAATTCTTGATTGCTGTTTGCAAGAATTCTTGAGAATTTACTTTGAGAATTCTTGAAAAATTTACCTTGTAAAAATTTACAGAGGTCGCTATGTAGGCTTGTAAGTATTCTATTCTGAATCAGACTCATGGGAGAATTGCAAGAAGCAATTTGGCTCTCTGACTTTTACAGAAATTTATTTTGGGTTTGTAGTTTTTACTCCTTTCCACTGAATGGATTTTAGGGTTGACTCTTTACTGGCCAGGTTGAAAGTCTCCTATTGTTTGCTGGCCTGAATCATTAGCGTTTGAATGACAGCTTCAATTTAGTCAGAACAGGAAGCTGGCTTTAATATATTTTGGCTAATTGACTCTCTGGCCACTTTCTATTGTTGAAAAAACAAGCAGCCACCTGTTTTGCAGTCTTTATGAGAAGCTGGGCTAGATAACTGCTTCCCTCTTAACATTCAGGCAACTTCAGTTTCAAAGCACATCAGAAGGGAAATTATTTCAGCCAGAGGAGTGAATACAAAGGAAATCTCTACATAGGAGCTGAGCTGAAGTTTTACTTGATGTAGAGGCTAAGCACAGAGGAAATTTCTTTATCATCTTAAGACAGAAGCAAATCACTTTCTTTTTTGAAGTACATTGGGAGAGCCTCATTGAGAGTTTGTTGTTAAAATTGTAAAGAGATATTTAGGAACATAACACAGTTCCTCAAGAGAAAGAGGCTTTAAAACAGGGCAGCTTGAGATTCATAGAGAGATATACAGAGAATAGCAACACGTTTGAACTGCAGCTTTAGTTAAAATGCATGTAAAGACAGACAAAACCTTTCCAGCTGCTGAAACCTTTTCACAAATCACACAGGGAACAGCCACATGTTTTGGATTGCTGACAATAGGCAATTAGTTTTCACAGCTGGAAGCTTCCTTACAAGCTCTCTTTAACAAATTCAAGTGGCATGGCTTAAGTAAGTGGTTAAGTAAGGCTTTAAAGCACATGGGGAAACAAACAGATAGGAAGATAAGCAAAGTCTCTTCACTGTGATATGGAGCAGCCTGTGATATGGAGCAGCCTTTGAGATAGATGGGATAATAATCAAACAAGTCTATTTACTGATGGGAGATTAATCACCAAAATCTTTTCACTATTACGTCCGGATATGGGTTGAAGATGGAGATTATAAGCCCATATCCATCTGCATAGCGTCAACAAAAACAGCTGGAATCATAACTTTCCTTTAATCTATTTATTGAAGAAAGTATAAGGTAAAAAGAACTTACATGTAATAATTCTTGACCATTTTGTGAAAAGATTGTGAAATCTTATCCCATCTTGAGAGAGCATGGTTATTAATTTTTGTCCACACTTCTTGGAAAGGAAGTCCATGTGGAATATTTGGGTATAATGCAGTATCAATTGATTCTAATGTTGTACAATAGGCTTTTTAATGTAATATTTCCTCATAAGGTGACCACGGCATTTCTGAAGGATCAGGAAACATATATAGTAAATTTTGCTTCATAAGTACCACTTGGATCTATTTAATCCAGTCCAAGTGATTTTCCCCTTTTAATTGTAATTTTTTTTAAAGTTTACAGGTAAAATTGGGGGGTGGGGGTGGGGAAGCCTGCATTAAAAAATCATTTAGCTATGGATTTGACAGCTGCCACTGTCCATGGTGCTGAAAAACAGCACAGCCAAAAGCAGGCATAGGAAGCTGTCAGTTTTAAATCATTTTTCATTCTATGCATGCGTAGGGTCCTTGTTGCAATGCACATGTGTGAAGTCCATTTCAGTCAGGAGCTTTACTCCAGGCTCCAGAAGAAGGCCACACCTTCTTCTGGAGCCTGGTTGTTTGGGCCCGAAGGCTGTGAAGATTCATCAGAAAGGTCCCAGAAGCCTCCCAGGTCTCTTCGGATGGCACAGAATGCCAGATGGAGCCCTCTGGTCCCAGGAAGCCTGCCAGTGGGTGAAGAGAGTTGGACAAAGATGCTGGCAGGGGAATCGCCATATGAAGAAGATTGGCCACTGGAGTGAGGACTTCAGCTGGAGGTCCTCTGGAAAATGCACTCAGAGGTGGGTTTTGTGGCGGTGGTGGGCAGTAAGCTGCTGGTTCACATTTCATAGGAGTTGTGGCCCTGATTGAGTGTGTGTTTGGGTCGGTGGCTTCTGTTACACTTTTAAATTTTTGAAGCATCGAATGCCATTATTAGGGAGTCTATGGCTCCCTTCATATTTAGTTGCCCTGGGGTTGCTGGGCTGGGAGTTTGGCAAAGCTGAACTGGCAGCATGCATTGGGCAGCCAGGGTTGGTGGTCCGGTTGCTGTTGGGGGCAGCTCTGAACTTGTTGTGTTAGAATATTTTTGTGTAGCCATGTGGGCTGTCACGGTTTTTCAGCTTGGTGCTGGTAGGTTTCCCATGGGCACCACCATTTTAAGCCGAGTGACAGCAGGAAGTGGTGAATCCACCATTTTGTCTAGCTGGTGGATTTGTGAGGCAGATGCTGGTGACTGGAAAAATGTCACTGGGGCTGTCAATGTAGGGAATTGGCCAGGGCTCTTCAGGGAAGCAGTTGCCACCTTTTCTTTGGTGGTGGCTCTTACCAGAGTTTCTGGAGTCATAAAAGTAGCAGCTGCTGCTGTTTTTGTTAATTTTATCACCTCTTGTGCTTGTTTTTTAGTAGATGGCCTCATAGTTATCATGAGAGAGGCAAGGGATGCATAGAGGTCATCGTCCTCAGTTAAAGCCCTCAGAATTGCGGTCCTGATTTTCACAGCAATTAGTAGGTCATCTTCCTCGTGTTCCTCTGCTTCAAAAGTGCTGGTATTTCCTTCAGCATAAGGGGAAAAGACTATGAGGGAACTTTCAGGGTTTGTAGCAACTGACTGCTGGCCCATAGCTGGCCCCATAGTTCTTGGAACCATGTCGGCAGATATGTTTCTTCATTGCTGTCAAAATCAGATGTTGCTGACATCATGTCAGCGGTGGGCGAAGTTGCTCTGTGCTCGTTCAGCTCATTTAGTGCTGGTCAACCATTTGAACCCTCCATGTTCTTGTTAGCATGGGGGATTTGGGGTTCCAATAAGTTTTCTTTTTGTTATCCTGGTTTATTTTAGTTGTCATGGATGGGCTTGATAATGATCATCAGGCAAACTGACGGCTGCTAACACTTTGACAGTTGTGAGGTGAAGGTTGATGTTATCACTGATGTCCTCTCAGCCATAAAAGAAACCAGACTCATTGTTGTGAAGCAATAACTGTTTATTCTCAATAAACGATATACATTGATTTATAGATCTGCTTATTTGTACTTACTGGTTATAATGCGGGTATGCTTAGTGCATACCCGTTCTTTGTGTAAGCATAACTGAAAAAGCACTGAGAGGAGTGAGTGGATGATATTTATAGTGTAGCAAGCCACTCCCCCTTCTGTCCTTTTAAATTGGAGGAAAAATCTAAGGCATAGATCTTCCCTTTCAAGGAGAACAATATTAATGATTGGCACCTTATCAAATTATTTATCTGACATTCCCCAAGTGTATTTAATACAAATATTATGTTACATGCTGTAGAAAGATGTCACTGCTGTGGAAATCTATCTGCCAATCAAGTTGACCCATCATTTATTCACTATATAAAAAAGGCAATCAACAGGTAACCCCAAAAATTAAATTAATCTTCAAAGTCCTCTGCAAGCCATTTATTATTGTATTTAACACGTAGAAAGTCCACAAATGGCTTCCAATCTCTTATAAACCTGTCTGATTCATGGTTTGTAATCAATGTGGTTAATTTTGCCATCTCTGCCAATTCAGTCAATTTTAAAGTCCCTATTTCAACAGTTGGTGTCCCTTTTCCTCAATATTTAGAATAAACAATCCTTGCATGTAAATAAATAATGTCCAAAACTATTTTTCTATTGATTTGTCCAAAATATCTAAAAGAAAAGCTTCAGATTTCATTAGTATTTGCATTTTAAATATTTGCTGCACTGTTTTATGATATTTATCCAATCTGATTTAGCATACTTACAAGACCACCATGTTTGGTAAAAGGTACCTGAAGTTTTATTGCATTTCCAGCACTTATTGGAAGTCCCTCTGTACATTTTATCCAAAGTCAAATACCAGCAATACATCATTTTATAAGACTTTTCTTTCAAATAGTAATGTGAAATATCATTGTTGTTCCTTCTTTGTAGCCTTAACTAACCTGCAACTTTCAAATATATGGAAATTCCCAGTCACATTGACAAAAACACAGAACCTTTTATCAGAAAATTTCAGTCCTAGTATCTGCAAACAGAGCAAATAGAATGGGCAAGGGAGGGCCCAGCAGCAAAAGTAAAAAATAAAACAAATAAACAAAATAAATAAATAAAAATAAAAATAATTTGGGCCCTCCTCCCCCTCACCTGCATGCTATAGCTACCTTCATTCGCTGTGTTTCCAGCACAGCTGATAGGAGGGTAGTGCGCCTCAGCTGTTTTTCCACCTAGGGGCTTCTGCAGGAAGTTTGTTTTCAGAAAACAGGAAGCAGGAAGCAGGAAAAAGGAAGAAACAATCTTCCTGAAGAAGCCCCTAAGTGGAAAAACAGCTCAGCTGTGCTGCAAATGGAGCGAATAAAGGTAGTTATAGATTGCATGTGGGTGGGAGGACACAGTAGCAAAAAAATATGTTTTTTTAAAAAAATCAGCCAGCACAATTTACCGGTTCTCTGAACTACACAAAATCTTCACAGATGGTTCAGCCGAACTAGGCCGAAATGGCTGAAACCCACCCCTGCCATATACCAATAAAAAAGAATGGGGTTGGAGAAGATGGCAAGAATGGTAGACTAGGTGTACATGAAACAAGTATCTTTTTAAAAAAAATATTTTAAAGTTAAAATACAAAATAGAGAAAAAGAAAGAAAAGGAAAAACACATCAACTGCAAACAGAGCAACCAAAGAATAGTATTTTAAAAGTGAGTACAAAAAATAACAAATGACAATTATATTATTAATATTAAATATAGAATGCCCACCTGGTTGAATGCTGAAAAATATATCTAAAATATCTGGTACATTCTCCCCACACCCCTTACATAACACATCTATAAATAATTATAGTGAGTTGAAGGTCAATGTGATCGCTGATGTCATCTCAGCCACGAAAGAAGCCAGACTTTAGTGCATATGAAAGAGCACTGAGGGGAGTGAGAGCATGATATCTATAAGATCGCAAGTCTTTCTGTCCTTTAAAGCATATATTTTCCCTTTCAAGGAGAACATTATTAATGATTGGCACCTTATCAGATTATTAATTTGACAATCCCCTTCTTGCCAAAAAGTAATGTTGTCACAAATCCAAATAAGTCATAACCACACATATAAGAATTACATCAGTAAGGACAGTTTCTCAAACAAATAAACATATTGGTTTATAGATAGAGGTTTTGTTAAGATATCCACTGTTTGTTCCTTAGTTTCTATATATTTCACACAAATAAATTTCATTCCTGCTAGACGATGCACATTTTTATAATAGATATCAATATGCCTCTATCTGTGACCAACCACAGTCAATTTTGAAATTTGGATCATGGCCTGGTTATCTTCCATTATGTTTATTGGATATAAGGGTTGTGGCCACAGGCTTGTGATCAAAGAATTGAACCAAATTAATTCATTGGCTGCATCGGACAGGCAGGCATATTCAGCCTCTGTTGATGAACAAGATATAAATTTTTGTCTAGCAACTTGCCAATGGATTGGGCTGTTATTTAAATATATCACAAAACCAGATGTGCTTTTTCTTGATTTAGTGTCGCTTGCCAAGTCTATGTCCACAAAACATTTTAATTGGGCAGGCTCTCCTTTGTTAGGTTCCAGTAAGAGAACCATGTCAGTTGTTCCTTGTAAATAGCGGAGCAGTCTTTTCACTGCATTCCAGTGAAATTGTTTTGGTTTAGAAGCATGTCTAGACAGATTTATGATTAAGGAAATGTCCAACCTACTCCATTTGCTTACAAACAAAAGTGACCCAATTATAGATTTGTAAAAAGTACTTTCACCATGCTCTGGACTGTCTTTGTGGGTGTGGGCAAAGAAAACTGTCTGCATAGGGGGTTTTGTTATTGTTGGCATCAGTCATTCTACATCTTTCAAGCAACTCTACAATTTTTTTTTTTTGTGAGAGGCCGAACTCTCAGTTTTTAGAATATGGACACCCAAATATTTATTTACTGGGCCTAAAGATTTGAGTGTAAAGTTTCTTTATAAAATGTTAGCAAATTTATCACAAGTTTTCTGATTAGGCCCAATATAGAGAAAATCGTGTTTGTCAAGGCCTGGTCTGCATCAAGGTTTGTCTGGAGAAGAAATGGGAGGAAGCCTGCCTGCTCATAAAAGATTGTTCCCTCCCTTGTTATTTACCAAACCTCATTTGCTGGTCAGAATGGAGCAACTTCGAGCTGAAAATGCTTTGCTGAGTCAGCAGTTGACTGCAATAACTAATCAGTTGGCTCAGCTCCAAGTCCCTGCTTCCCCCATGCAGCGAAGAAAATGTCCGGTTGCAGTGCTGGACAAATTCACTGGGCAACTGGCCATGTTTGAAGCCTTCCTGGGACAATGCCGGCTGTTTATCAGCATGAGGACGGAGGACTTTCCCACTGACCGGGTTAAAGTGGGGTTTGTTATCAGCCTCCTGTCTGGCTCTGCCGCTCGTTGGGCCATGCCTTTGCTCACCCAGAACAGCCCTTTGCTGGACAATTCCCAGGGCTTCTGCGCACATCTGGCCTTGATGTATGAAGACCTATTAAAGGCCAGACTGCTGCAAGGAGAATTAAAGAACTGAAACAAGATGGCTGCTCCTTGCAGGAGTACATTGGGGAGTTTAGGCTGTTAAGCCAGGATTCAGCCTGGAACGAGGCAGCACTTATGGACGTTTTCCAGGATGGCTTGTCGGAGGAACTACAGGATGAGCTGGTCCAGGTGGAAGTTCCTCCCAATATGAACGCTTTGGTGCACCAATGCCTCCGTATTGATGCCCGCCTGCAGTGATGGAATTGCCATCGCAGTGCCCAAGAACCACGGCCCAGTCCGTCAATGAGGGAGGTTGCGGTGCCTACAGAGGAGCCCATGGAGTTAGGGGCAGTTGGGCCTCATTTGACGGCCATTGAGAGGACTCGTCGATGGTCGGGGGGATTGTGTTTCTATTGTGGCAGCCCCGGACATTTGGCCATTTCTTGCCCCCAGAAGCGATGTGGGGCATCGGCTTTGGGGTCCAGGGCCCAACCACTCCCGAATCTGCCAGGAAACTCCCGGAGCCTGATCTAGGGGCAACTCTAGGTTGGGCACATCCAAAGACACAACCACATTCGGTGGTTGTAGGACCTCCTCGGCATTTGGTCCTGGCTTTGCAGGTCTTCTTGGTGGAGCGACCAGGGGGGATTTCTGTACATGCGCTGGTAGACTCTGGAGCCATGAGTAACTTTATGGGAGCAGAATTTGCAGCACAGTACCACGTTCCCCAGTGTCCAGTGAACCCCCCTCTTGCAGTGGAGACCATCGATGGTCAGTTGCTCCGGTCAGGGCCCATTGAGTGTGCAACCCAACCTCTTCGTCTGGCCACTGATGCGCACAAGGAGGCGATCCAGTTTTATATCACCGCTGGTCTGCACTTTCCGGTGATCCTGGGCTTGGCGTGGCTGCGAGAGCACGACCCGCAGATTTCCTGGTCACAGAAGAAGTCTGTTCTTCTTTTCTGACTGAGTTCTTGTGTTCTTCAATGCGTGCCTTTATTCTTCTGTTGGTTTGTCCGAT
>JANHFQ010161237.1:0-10342 GCA_032468035.1 Aparallactus werneri | reverse complement strand
GCAACAACAGTTAAATCAGCCATGCAATTGGATGGATTGAAAATAAATTCCCTGTTAATAGTTTTTTGCATGAAAATGATTTGATCTGATTTATACCGATTTTTACTCTACTGTATATTCTATTTTACTCTATTTTAGACATTTTTCTAAAATAATTCAATTGCTTCATTTTATTTTGCATATATTCTTTTTATTTTTTAAAAAAAGAATGGGAACTTTCTTTTTTTTACATGCTTATCTTAAGCTTATTTTAGCTTCTTCTGTGGTTAATTTGATATGGAACTTATCAAACTCTCTTTGTTCTTGAAAAAGAAGTAGCTACACTGCTGTGAAAGCTTGATTATAAGAGAGATTCAGATTATTAAAACCAAAGCAATAATAAATTAAGGACTTTGAATACTATACATTATACAGTATATGTTCAATTTCCTCAAAAGTAGATATAAAAGAGAGATGGGACTCAGACGACTTTAACATTAAATCCTTCTTGGAAATTATTGAAAAAAACATACTTGCCAATTTACAAGTTTTAAATGAAAAATTAGATAAAAGTATTAATGAATTTGTCACAATTTCAAATCATCCTAAAGAAAACATCCAGATACAGGCAAAAACACTTACCATAAATCAGGCATGCAATTGGATGAACTGAAAATAAATTCTTTCTTGACAAATTTGAAAGAGGAATTTGCTTGAAAACTAGAGATTTGCTAAAAGAGGCTGAGGGAGGCATTAACATCAGGATTTCCTTGGGAAAGTTGATGAAGTCCATGGAAGTCCATGGTGATGGAAATAGATCCATCATGTGTAACTAGAAGACAGTTGTCAAGAAACATTGTGTTCCAATTTGCAGAAAAAATGAGTGAACAAGTAATATGGAGATATCCTCAATGGAGACCTACATTTTTTGGGAATGAGAAGCAGCTGTTTGGAAAGATTCCATTTATGATTTTAAAGAAAAGTAAAGATGATAAACTGGAAGGGCTTGTTTTTACTATCAAGAATCAATTGATGGAATTTGATCCTAAACAGATTAGAGACAGTGGTTGCAGTGGGTTTATGAGAGACTACTGGCTACTTGGGGACTTTCTGTAAATTATAATAGATTGTTAACAGAGGGTTTTAAAGTTTAGCTTTGTTATTGGGACGACCTGTTATTTTTTAAAAATAATAAATAGATGGTAGGTCGAAGTGATTAATAATAGATTTTTATATTTGTGATATTTTTAATGTTCCATAGCAAATGTGCAAATATGGATGTAGAAGTTCATAAATTGTGCACCTGTTTCACAAGGGAGAAATATATTTATCAATATTCAACCAGGGGAACATTTTATGTACATGTTTAATATTTTGTTCTAGAGACTTTTTTTGCATTTTCTTGTCTTTTTGTTTTTTATTTATTCTGTATTTTAACTTTGCAAATAAATTTAAAAATACTAAAAAGAAGTATAATCTTTAATTCTACCCAAAGTTTCTTAGTGGTCCTAGCAATTTAAATTAGAAATCAATGGTTTCTTGTTAGCTAAGAAGTTATCAATAAGATGTCCACAAGATGAGATCCCAAAGGCTTCCAAAAGCTATTACCAAATTAAAGTATCAGATTGTAAGAGAGAAATTAAGAACCTAACTGGAGAAGAATTTGATTACTATACTCATTTCAAGTAAAGTATAAAGAAAAATAAATCAAAATTAATTTTGGTGTACTTGAGTTTACAAACTCAAACTGGTCTGGAAGAAATTGCACTCCATTCTCCTAAAGTTTGCGATCAAGGCATCTGAAAGTATCATGCACTTTTATACTTCACTGTATAAAAGTGTATAACTGTATATACATACATGATATTTGACAATGTAAACTCTAAGTAACAGCTCTTATTGCCTGTAATTCAGTGCTAAAGAACTTTATTTTATTTATATCCTGTCACAATTATAGAAGAATATTAGGAGGTAACAATAACAGATAAATAGAGAAATAGAGAACAAAAACATTTTATAAATACATGTTGAAAACTCAACATTACTACTAGATTTCCTCCCTCCCTAGTAGTAGAGAAAATACACAAAACTGCTGACTTCAAAATTATTATGCCATGTTTGTAATGATGGCACAATTTGAAGGGCTGGTTAAATATTTGAATAAATGAAAACAAATGTATTTACAGACAAGTATTTTAAAAATCCTCAAAACCAAAGTACTTTTACTTTATTTTACATGAAAAAGTTTTAAATCATGTAATAGTTGTGATCATATCAGCAGGACACCATTTCAAACAAACTATTAATAGGACATGATTGAGCATTGAAGATTCAACACAAACTTCATTTTTCACCATTGCAAACAAGGCATGCGTACTTATTTATTTATTTATTTTTGCGATTTATTATTTTTTTTAATGCCGCCCAATCCAAAAGACTCAGGGCGGTTTACACAGATTGAAAAACATAATAAATACAATTAAAAGATGCAATACAATACAACCCCTTGTTAAAATCATTAACTAATCTAAAAATCTCAGAGTGGAAGATTTTAATTCCCCCTCTCAGTCCGCAGGAAGAGCCAGGTTTTAATGGCTGTGTGGAAGGTGAGGAGATTTGGGATGATCCAAATCCCCGGGGGCTGTTCGTTCCAGAGGGCAGGGGCCACAACAGAGAAGGCTCTTGCCCTAGGTGCCGCCAGACGACACTGTCTAGTTGGCGGCACCCGGAGCAGGCCGACCGTGAGGGCCCTAATTGGTTGCTGGGAGGCGAATGGTTGCATTATGTAAAAAATCCTTTCTAATCTTATAAGTGCTATGTGTCTTCCTCAATTTTGGGTCTTCTATCAGAAACCTGGGATTTTGAGGATTCTGTGCAATATCTCAGCTTTCTTTAGCACTGCATTCTTTTGGACAGAAAGATCTTGTTCTTGGATTTGTTGAACACACTTTCTAGCTTGAATCATAGGCCTGAGTGCTCCCACCACCACATTGGGACCACATTGGACTTACTTTCCACATCTGTTTAGTTTCTCCTTGAAGCCCTGGTGCTTTTTCAGCTTCTCATACTCCTTCGTAATGTTGCTGTCACTTTGCACCACTATTTCTATCAACACTGCTGTTTTGGTTTCTTGTTCTGATGTCTGGTTGATTGGCTAGTAAGTGCCTGTCCATCTGGATTTTGAAATCTCATGGGGTCTTAGCCAGTGGTGGAATTCAATTTTTTTTGCTACCTACTTTGTGGGTGTGGCTTGGTGGGTGTGGCTATGCTGTTGGCCAATCAGAGGTGGTACTTGCCAGGGTCGGCCAATCAGAGGTAGTATTTTCTGGTTCTCAAAATTATTGCTACTGGTTCTCAGGAACCTGTCGGAACTGGCTGAATACCACCTCTATGTGAGTGTGTGAGAGAGGAGGGGAGGGAGGGAGAGGGAGGGAGGGAGATTTATACATGCAAGACAATGTAATCCAGAGGTTTATCTGTACAACTGTAATGAACTTTTTAGAAACAAAATTCAGTTCTACAGTATCAACATTTGAAAAATAAATCTTAAATGTAGAACTCACAATTGACTTTTGAACAAAGAATTTACTGCAGAATAATGCTTCTTTTGATCTGAGGAAGAATATGAGTTCTGAAATAACAATCATGTAGACTAGGTTTGTCTGAATTGCCTCAATGTGGCACTTCAACCTTCTAGAGGCATCTTTTTCTGCCTGGAAAAGCAAAGCAAGGTGAAGTCAGCTTCATCTAGCGGTTAAAGTTCTGGCCTAAAAACCAGGAGACTATGAGTTCTAGTTTCACCCTACTCATGAAAGTCGGGTGGGTGACTTTATACTAATTACTCTCTCCCAGTCCAAATCACCTTGTAGGCTGCTGAGGCAAAATAGGAGGAGTATTACATATGTTTGCCACCTTGCATTACTTATAAAGTAATAAAGGCAGGATAAAAAACATTTTTTTAAAAAGCACCTTTTGGAAGCAAGATACTCTACTTCGATAAAGAATCAATGCAGGACTGACACCCTCCCTCTCCCAAAATCGGATGACTCACTTTGCAGACCGAGGCACAATGTGCACAAATTCCTGCTACTCAGAGAAGACTATAACTGTTTCACTCCACTAATTATATACAGTATGACCTGCCATTTTCCTGCAGAGCATTCCTTCAAATAATTCTTTCATTCAAAGCATAAGTGCCCCTGCAAAAATTTGTCAGTGCTATGAATACCATTTCTTCCATTTATCCAAGAACAAAAATTCAATATATCACATACAATTTTGCATTACCGTATGCCCTTATGCAACGAGAACACAATCCCAATCTGGTTTAATCAGACATTAGTATATTTAGATTGGGTTAATTTGTTTTTATTGCATTTTCAACCAATGAATCACAAATCACATTTGCGTTTATGGCAACATATAAATCCAACCAACAATGATGTAAGCTACCTGATGACTGTCCAAGTCTTGTTTTTCCTTTGTAATCAATTTAAATACAATTATCATTTGCTTCTCAAAAGAACTCTTTCTACAGAAAGGGTCCCATTATTTTTCTTATCATCTTCTTGCATTTTCCATTACATCCATAGATAAAATTTTCTACCTATTGTTTTAATTTATTAAAATTAAGCTGGAATGAAGGAATAGTATTGTAATAAATCTGATTTAGTCAACTGAGTTCAGTATGACTTTGTAACAGTCTCAAACATTCTGAAGTTCAGCTGCATCACAAAAAGTAATACTAAAGGAATGCTGTAAAACATACTTTAATCCTAGCAAAGAATCTGGTCATGTTCTGTGTTGGGTCTAACATGATATCCTTATAACTAAGGTGGAAAAATAGATGTTTTGTAGTCCAGAGTATTTGAAAATGGTTAAACAATCAACCCCAAAGACACTTATGATTTTCTATTGTATTATGAGCCTTCGTGGCGCAGTGATTAGAGTGCAATACTGCAGTCTACGTCTGCTGACTGTTGGCTGCCTGCAATTTGGCAGTTCAAGTCCCACCAGGTTCAAGATTGACTCAGCTTTCCGTCCTTCCGAGGTGAGTAAAATGAGGACCCAAAATTGTTGGGGCCAATATGTTGACTCTGTAAACCACTTAGAGAGGGCTGTAAAGCACTATGAAGTGGTATATACCAGTAAGTCTAAGTGCTATTGCTATTACAGGGAAGTATCAAGTAAGGCTATGGTATTATGGTATTATTTTTGGCCCAGCGCTCTTACATACCTTTTAAAATGATTGAGAGAATAAACTGGAAAGGTTTCTTATCAAATTTGATGATGAAACTAGCTGAAAATAATCTGTAAATATGAAAAGACTATCATGTGCAAGAAAAGATATACCTGTTCTTTGTTGACTGAGAGAGCAGGATAAGATTGAAATTAAATGAAAAAGAATGCAATTGAATATTACAAGGAATTTCTTTTCCCAAAGAGCTGTTGAACGTGGAACTCTTTATCTAAAACAATAGTGGACCTCCATCACCCACTGTTTGAAATGGGGGTTGCACAGCCACCTGTTAGTGATGGTTTACTGAATCCTTGCCCTAAGAATCCCACAAATTCATACATCATGCATTCAGTATATTTTAAATTAATGAGATGCTCTTGATTGGATATTCATTAATATTTCCACTTAGCCAATTTTGTCTCAGCTAAGAAGGCTCTATTTGGTTATTGGCAAACTAAAAAATAATAGTAGGGTTTTAAACTAGATTGAGTGTTAATGAAAATATCCTGGAAGATGAACTAATTACATAATGTAAGCTAGAAAGTTAAATAGGTTTGTTGATGTAGTCATTAGCGATTAAGAAAAACTCAAAGATTTTTCTCATACCATATTCATCGAGTATGGTACACACAGCATGTGCTGCATGAATCAATGGTAAATCCTTCAAACCTGGTTGAAGCTGCTTGAAGCGGCAATAATGGAACTGAAGGAAGTATCAGACAGACTAGGGATGCAACTTTACAGTTTAGAAGTGGATTGTCAAAACGGTATGATCAAATTCAAGTTCTTCAAGACCCTGGCCAGATCTCTAGAAAAATAGCACTTATTCCAACCAAAGGTTGGTGATAACAGTTCCTTCCTAAATTCTGCCTCTGTATGTATTATTTCTGCACCATAAGTGGATAATTTTGCATTTGTTAAATTTCATTCTAGAGACCTGTGTCTTAATCTTCTTGCTAGGCTCAAAAAGCAGGTAATGGTCTGGTTGAAGTTTGCTGGCACAATAATCATCAAATCCAGAATTACTATTAATCAGAATGTCATGAGATACTGAAATGTGCTCAAATCAGGACATTTTATTTAGTTAGTTGCAATTTAGATTACAACATAATCAAAATGGGGCTCTGAACGGTTTTCAAAGAAATATGATATGTAGCAAATAAACTAGGACATATCTATTGTGGAATTTATCATTTTTGGGAAAAAAGCCATTTCCTTGAGCTATCAATTTTCTTTTGGGACTGGATAATTGTATAAGTACAGTGATATGCCTCCCTCCCCCTTATTTTGGTTGCAAATGATAAATACTCTTCCCTTCCTATTCAAGATTTTGTAATAAATGGAAAGCTATTAAACTAGATCCAGAGAGGCAGCCTTTTGTGGCTCAAACAACACTATAAATTAATGTGGGCCTTTGGAGCTACTTGTTTATCTGTTCCCCTCTCTCAGTGTTGATTGCTTTCACAGATATGAAAATTAAAGTGATCATTTTAACTGAAGACTTTTCTGGGAGGAAAAGGGGGTCTGAAGGCTTTCTGGTCAATAATACAGCACTGATAGATGACCTTTGGGGGGTCCTTAGAATCTCTTCTGCAGCTCCCCCAAATCAGCAGAATATCCTCCCTCCATTTGGGAAAGAAATTGCATGGGCATTTGGGGATAAACAATAACAAAATCAATGACAATGTTTTGTTTTAAACAAAGGTACCTCAGAAGTCTCTAACATAGCTTGTATGTCTATCTTGCCTCCCCCCCCCAAAAAAATTAAATGTTTGCTTTTACCCTCAAAGGATTGTCCATGCTTGAAATAGAGGCTGAATCCATCTTTATTATTTTTCTTTTTTTTCTACATTTTATTACATTGCTATAAAATCAGAAAAAGGAAACCCAAAAATAACCCAGAGAATTTTTAAAAACACAATACTAAACACAAACACATACACATACACACTCTACAAATCACTGGTTTGTGGAAAATACCTTATTCACTGTATTATTATCAAATAGTAAAAGAGAAAAATAAAAGGTCTTTTATAACAATAGAGAAACATGATTAGGTTCTTTCTTTCTCTTTCTCTATTTGAGTTTGAATTCTTTTCATGTATATTTTGAAAACAAGTACAATAAATCAGTGAGGATTAAATGGTTTCACTCTACTTTAGGTATTGTCTTCTTTTTTTTACCAATAGGGGTTGTAGAGCTTATTAAAGATCTCAATTTCTTAGAGAAAAAGAAATATTTCTATCACATATTTATTTTATTTTTTATTTATTTTATTTTACTTGGACTTATATGCCGCCCCTCTCCAGAGGGACTCCGGGTGGCGTACAACATATAAAAAACAAACAGTACAAAAGCTAAAAACAAATTAAATTTAAAGTCCAAATAAATATGTAAAAATACATTGAACTTATGACTGTTGCAGCATGATCAAAATTCAGATGCTTGGCAACTGGCATGTATTTGATGGATGTAATGTCCTGGGATCATGTGATCACCTTGGACAACCTTCTGACAGGAAAGCTCAATGGGGAAGCCAGATTCACTTAACAATAGTTACTAAATTAACAACTGCAGTAATTCACTTAACAATTGTGGGAGGAAAGGTTGTAAATTGGGGCAAAACTTAGTAACTGTCTTGCTTAGCAACAGAAATTTTAGGTTCAATTGTGACTGTAAGACAAGGAATTCCTGCAAACATGTTTTGGAAGTCACCTAAACAACAATAACTATCACTGAAGAATTTACAACCAAGCTTTGGAAAATATTGAACAAAAAACTTATAATCACTAAAATTTTAAGGGGTGTGTTATCCTCATCCCTGTCCTTCAGACTTCCTTTCCTTCTGGCACGGAGAGAAAATAGGACATACTGTAATAATAATAATCTAAAATAGCTTTACAATATAGTGATAGGCTTGTTCCAGTTGTTGGGTTGCATTCATGTAAGCAATGACTGGTGTGAACAGAAGTACTTTTAAAGAAATGTTTTTTTAAAATATCACTGCAATTGTATCTTTAAAAATATGAGGCCACAATCACTGAGTTTTAGGACCTTGAATCCAAATGTGCAAGTGAGAGTCTCCCAACAACATCAACAGAAGAAACTGTGATGATGAAATTGGTCTGAAGTTCAATGTTTACACCTTGCCAAAAAACCCACACCTATTTTATTAAATGCATGATTGGTATGGAATAACCTATCTTTTCTATTTAAGAACTAATCTGTGGCTCGGTTATACAGGTAGTCCTCAATTGCTGACTGAAATGGGGACGAGGTACTTTATCATTAATTGACCCAGTCATAAGACGCCATATCATGGGACTTGTGTTGGCAGTTCTGGCAGTCCCAGTTGACATCATTATACAAATTCTTTGTGCTTGCAGCATGTCCCATGATTGTCACTTTTCGGAAGCTGTAATTGTGCGCTGAGTCTCAAGCACCCAAATTGTGGTCTCATGACCTTGGGGACACTGTGAAGATCACAACTAGGTGGACCTGTCATAAGTACCTCTTGTTCAGCGTTGTTGTAACTTCTTGTTGCTCAATACATAGATGTTAAGTAAATCTGTAATACATATATTTACCCAAAACAAATAAAGATGGGGATGTTTTTCAGTCTCTCTCTCCCCGCCCCTACACACACACACTTACACATTATTCATGCTACCTAATTTGCTGCACTGATTATTTTCTCCATCCCGTCTTGCAAAAAATTAGAAGCTTTCATACATATATTACATGCTCACCTATGGTTGATTTTACTCTTACTTAGAATAATATATCCAACTACTTTAAACTAAGATTTGAAGCTCAACTTATATATGAAAGAAGTGACAATTAAAATAAATCTTTGTTTAACGTGTTGTTCAAGATATTGTTATATTTGTTACCATTCTCTCAGTTTGGTCTGTTTTGTTTTCAGATGGGAACATGATTCTGAAAGAACTTAGCATTAAACCCTAGGTAGTATATACTGTAACTATCCAGGGAAAACATTGCTAAGCCCAATTTCTCTCTTCATCTCAAATAAATCGATGGGTGAGATGCGCATGGAATTACTGTGTTAGTGAAATCTATGGCACTGTCACTTTCTGTATATGAAACTGTTGCTTAACTCTGAACTTACGTTTCAGAGCAAATTGAGAGAATAAGGAGTAATTGTGTGCCTGTGGTTTTTCCATTCTCACCAGTACATTTAATTATACAGTATGTTCTTTGAGTTCTGTATGTTTCGGATGAAGAATTCTATCAATGCCACAGTTCCCAGCCAACCACTGTCTCAACATCTAGAACAATATAGAAAGTCACCTTGTATTGATTTTTTGTTGTTTTTATAAGCAGAACTTTTTCCTCTTGTACCTGGGAATATGAATGACATACAAAGCTAGGCTTATGAATACAGTGTTTCGTTTTGCTGAAACACTTTGGGATTCTATTTGTGATAAATGGAAGTTTTTTACAAGTTTAATGAATTTGTGAAAGTACAATGTGTATTTGATACCCTGATTAATAAGAAAAGATGGAAGCCTTCTTTTTTATAGGGCTAGAGCTGGACTGAACACTGTTGGACCTGAAGCTTCCTTCCTGGGAGAGAATTCTAAATGGGATTTGTAAGCAATTCGACAGGTGAAGGTTGGCAGCTGGAAACCAGAGGGGAAAAACAAGGTGATCTCTTTTTTTAATTTAGTGTTATATATTTGATTTAATGACCATGTTAAATGTTACGGAATGTTAAACAGAAAAAGTAAAAACTCTGCAGCATCTGGAGTACAAATGAATGAATGTGGGATAAGTCACTTTCATGGCTGCAACAAAATAAAATTTTATATTTTACTACATGGTTTCAAGGTCTGTTAAACTTATATCATAAAAAGATAGCTGGGAATGACTAATCAGAAAGCTAAACTCCAATTATAGGAGACTGTTAGGAAGAGACAAACAACATAATGTGTCAGTCTGCAGATTACTTTTCTGCTCAATGCAAAAAGAAGGGCAAGTATGAACAGCAGCGTTTTCTAGCTCATTTGGCTTGCCAGTCCTACCTTTCTGAGCCTGGAAGATGGAATATTTGCCCTCTCCTTACTTTTTGTATAACAAGGGTAAAAAATGCAACACAATTCC
>JANHFQ010159930.1:0-10353 GCA_032468035.1 Aparallactus werneri | reverse complement strand
TAGTTCTTAACCAACGACAGCGCACTCCCGAAACATGATATGGCCCCCTGTGCCATCTAGCACCTAAACCCACCACAGTCTCGATCCGCTGTCCCACCTCAGCCCCGAGCCCAAAGTTCCCCCGATCCTCCGCCCTTCCTACAGAGGTGGCCGTAGGTATGGCTGGCATATCCAACGGGGTCCCCCCAAGAACACCCGTGGAAATACCCTCCCTCCCCCCTAACCTTTTAAAATCCCCACCCCCTTCCTGATCCAACCTCCTCCCTAACCCTTTAAAAATACCCGCTAAAAAACATAATAGGGACCTCCTTTTATGGCCAATCTGGAGGCCCCTACCCTCACCCGGCCTCCTCTCTGAGCTCCCACCTACAAATAGTAGGTGGGACTCGTCATCGAGGGGGATGACGGGGTGCGCCCAGGAGTGGGGGGAACCCCTGAGCGCAAACAATTCGGCAAACGAATAACAAAGCATCCGAATAAATAATTCCCACTGGATTCCTCAATAGCAGCAATGGAGGTGATATAAAGTCCGAGAACTAACTAGGAATAATGGTGTCTAGCCCATTGCCATCTGGGCCTGGCTCGCTAAAACAGCCTCTCGGCACCCTCTCACGGCGCCCAGTGCCGCTGCAGAGCCGGATTAAAAAACCCCCCCTGGTCTCTCACAACAGAAGGGAGGCACCAAACGCTCTCTCACAGCTATTCCAAGGTCTCGGAAAACGTTCCATAAAAGGGGGGGAAATTGATGTAAAGTTCATCCCCCCTCTTCTTAGCCCCCGTCAAGTCCATGTCTCTGCAGCCCTGGGGTATGATGATAACACCCCTCGATTGTCCAGGCTGAGATTGGGGTCCATGGGGAGGGCGTTCATAAGCGATAGGAACTCACCTGCTGGGCCACTGTCAGCCTCCCGAGAAACAATAGGAGCTGGCATTATAGGGCCCATATGATGTTGTAATTTGAGCTGTCATAGTGTAGATGTTATAATACAAAATGGCACACAAGGCCAGGAGATATCTTGGCTTAGCAAAAGATAATAAAAACTAAGCTGTCCTCCCCAGCTCTCAGATTCAAACCTATAAGCCCTCTATCCTGAGGCGCCAGGAACCACCGGAAAACATCGCAGCCCTCCATATTCAGCAGCCGCTATTCTGGGGACCTGTAGATGGTTCCTTCGAGGAAGAAGGGGCTCTCCTCTGATGTCCATCACCCGAAGCGCCCGAGGACACTAAATAAGAGCGGTAGAGGGCGGTAGAGGGCGTCAGAGATGACACGGCCCCAAACACAGGGCCACTATCACTATCCTCCCAGGCGGTTCAACTGGTCTTCCATGGCCATCCATCCCGAACATCAGGGACCTCCACAGAGCACCGCGGTCACCAAAAATATATACAGCCGCCGCAGCTCCACCATTCTCCACCGCTGCTTCGCCGCTGCTCCGCTGCCACTCTGGCGCTCCCTAGATTGCCGAGGACTGAGCTCCAAAACACCGAGCTCTCCAGCGGTCTCCATGAGGCTACCGCCGCTCCGCTGCCCCTTTGGCGCCCCTCAGACGCCGAGGATCAAGCTCCAAAACACTGAGCTCTCCTACGGGCGGATTCTCTGCGGCCGAGTTCTCTTACGGCCTCCTGCGGCCTCCTATGATCTCCATGTGGGGCCGCCGCCCACGTCATCCTTCGAAGCCAGCCAGCCGGCTTTCAAGCGATATGCCGGCTGGAGAGAGAACCCCAGGACAGGGGTCTGAACGTATAAGCTATGAGGGGGCATAGCAAGAAAAATCCCCCTTCATAGCCCTCTCCAGCCGCTATACAGATTCGTCCAGTGTCGGGGCCTAGCCTCCTGCCGCCATCTCGGTGAGTAACCGGAACCGGAATTTTAATCAGGCTTGTTTAATTTAATTTCTTTTAAATTGTAAATATTGTATTTTATCATGCCTGTAAGCCGCCCTGAGTCCCAGGAGAAGGGCGGGATATAAGTATAATAAATAAATAAATAAATAAATAATGCTGACCACATGTTATTGCTAGGGGATGTTGCAGTTGAAGCATCTGATACATCTACTTCTTAGCTTGCAATTCTAAAAACTTCATGATAGCTACAGGAAAGTCAAAGTTTTCTGGAGCTCTTCCGTAGGAGTCAAAAAATTCACCTTGACCATGGGTCAGGAAGTAGAATGCCAACCAGTGTTCATCGGGTAGAGTATGTGGATGGGTGTTTACAATTAAACCAAAAGGCTTCTTGGAGATTTTTTGCTTGGGTAACAAATCACAGGAGTATACGTCTAGAAAGAGAGCTTTTCCAGACAGCGTGTGGAGTATTTGCACTGTGTCACATACAATCAAACAACATGTTCCTTGTGTGGCTTATTTCAATAACATTTTCAAAGATTGCATAGAGTATCATGTTGAGTGTATTTGGGAGGAGCGCAGCAAACCTAATTTCAGCTCTGAGGTTTCCGTTCCTTATCAGGGAATAGTGCTCTGAACAGCCTTGATCGGGGCTCAAATCAAAACAATATAAAGTATAACTGTTGTTAAACTCATCACAGTTGATTAACAAAATCACAAAAAGGTTATGTTCATAATCAGGCTGAAGGGGTTTAGCAGGAATCTGTTCACCGTCACAATACAGGGCACAAAAGTTGACATTATAGTGTTGAAAATTGAAAGGAAAGGGGGGGGACTTTTGCTCAGTATGCCTGATTCACCACTTGCGTCCCTTTCTGGACTGAGATGCTTTGCTCACGGTGACTCATGCCTTGGTTATCTCATGGTTGGATTACTGCAATGCGCTCTACGCCTTTGATGAGTATCCAGAAGCTACAACTGGTCCAGAATGCAGCCGCGTGAGCTGTTGTGGGTGCCTCATGTTGCACCCACATAAAACCACTCTTATGCGAGCTGCACTGGTTACCAGTAGGTATCCAGATTCAATTCAGTGCTGGTTATTACCTTTAAAGCCCTACATGGCATCAGACCGGCTTACCTTGGAGAGCACCTCCTGCAACCATTTGCCTCCAAGCAACCAACTAGGGCTCACAGGGTTGGCCTGCTCTGGGTGCTGCCAGCTAGACATTGCCGGCTGGTGGTGCCTAGGGCAAGAGCCTTCTCTGTTGCGGCCCCTGCCCTCTGGAATAAACTGCCCCCGGGGATTCGGATCATCCCGGATCTCCTCACTTTCTGTAAAGCCATCAAAACCTGGCTCTTCCTGTGGATTGGGGGGGGGGAATTAAAAATCTTCCACTCAGGGTTTTTAGATTAATTAATGATTTTAATGAGGGTTTTTTTGTATTGTATTTTACTGTTTTTATCGTGTTTTTTAATTTTTTAATCTGTGAGTCCGTTGGATTGGGCGGCATAAAAGAATTGTAAATAAATAAATAAATAAATAAATAAATAAATAAATAAATAAATAAATAAATAAATAAATATTTAAATGCTACGTTGTCCACAAAGCCAATCACTAATTGCTTATGTAATTGCCCTAGAAATAGGTTTTCCTGATTACACACAAGGCTACCAGCAGGAATGCTGTAAATCTTCATACCAATATGAGCATTGAAGGTAAGCAGAGCCTCAGCATGACCTAAATGCATGCTGGGTGCTACTTTAACACGTTTTACAAAGAGAGATTCAGCAAGGATTTGCACTTTGTAATTCTCATTACCATCTCTCATCAGACAGAACTCATTTTTACTTCTGGAGAGTTTAATTTTCACATCCACACCATTAATCAATAGTTTGTCTTGAAAAAAGAGATTGCTATGCAACAGACCTAGCAGGTCACATTTACGGCTTCTCGTGGTATGTCTGGCTCTCGCTATGAAACTGGAGTTACCAGCAGTGGTCAGCAAGGTGTTCTCCATGAGCGATGCTTCATCCTTGTAAAAACCACCAGCAGTAAACTATGTACCCAAGGCATCTCTGCCAAAGTTAAGAATAAGTTCAATAAGAGATCTGTATGCATAGCAGTGATGACTCTGTGTAATCACATTGACTCCTAATGTAATGTTCACCTGATTGAATAGCAATCCTATGAGGTAGTTGATAAGGCTGACTCTTGCACCATCATCGATATCCATGTCATTGGCCTTGACTACCTTGCAGCTCACATACAACAGTGTATTGTTTAAATCCGTATAATGATCGCCATGACCCATTATAAAAAATTCCAAGGGGGCATTGGGTATCAGCGCTGATAAAGGAGGGATCTCGACGTGCATGTTGTTTTCAATGCTGGTTTGCATTGGTGCCATTTGAAAAAGAACTAATCTGATTTGACACATTCCTCTGAAGCCTCATGGATAAAAGCCATTTTATCTTAGAAGATGTTCTGCTTGTTACCATGCTTCCTCCATTGTGAACGTTTCCTCTATGTATGGCTTGCTTTTTTTACCTGTCTCCTTTTTTTAGGAGGCATTGGTGGGCCAACAGAAAGTTTCTTCCTGATAACTGCTACACCAGACCCCTCCTGGCCACCCCCAACAACACATGGCACAAGACGGCCTGACACCTCTCTGGTAATGTTATTAGCAGCTGTTTTTACATGCAGTTTAATGATATCTAGTCCCCTTCTCAATAAAGGCATAGCTTTTTGAAAAAGTCCACGGAACAGGCCTCCTATGCCCATGCCGTACATAACAGGTGATCCTCGAAAACCTGGTAGACCATTTCCAGCCTGAGCCCTGTAGTAATCTACATAGTCTTGTGGTCTCCTGCACTTCTTTATCATGACCATCCTTCACTTTTCTGTGGCTTAAAATGAAGCTTAACAGAACTTAATGGATCAGAATGAAAACATAGTTTTTAAACATGGTAAGGTTATTACCATGGTTAAAAGCTATGTTTTCATTCTGATCCATTTTGATTTCTACAGTGATCATGTCAATATAATGTTTGTTGATGGGTACACAATGTGGTTGCTCGAACGTTGTCATGATTATTTCGTTGTCCTTACCCCATACAGATAAACAAAGTAGTAATGGTACATAGTAATCCCTCACTATCTGCAGACATACAATATCCGTATAAACATGCAATGTGTTAAAGCCTCCGGTAATGTCTGCTACAAATTTGAATTCATCGGTACATTCTTTTGGCTTATTCCTAATATCGCCCCAAGCCCCTCCGTTGCTAGGATACTGTAGGGTCCAACACCTTTAAGTATGATTTTCCAACCGACTGCATCGTACTTCATGAACACTTCTGGGCAATCTTCAGTCTCTGCCATAACCTTGTTCATATTTTCACATTTTTTCTCTTGTTGGCAATTTCAAAATATTCATTTGTGCTTATTGTATTCCATGTGTGAGGGTATTGTAACTCAACCAGGCCTACTTCCCATGATCCCGGGAGCTCCAGCACTTTTGCTAATCGAATAGTAAAGTTGGAACTTTTGTTGTTGGGTAACTCCACCACCGATGTGTTGCTGGGCACATCTTCACATTGTACTGTATCCTGTATGTTACAACACATTAGATCACATCCAAACAAAATAGGCCTGAAGTATTGTAAGTCTTCATCTAGCATAGCACAACATATTTTATGACAATCTTTCAAAATAGGTCTTGCAGCAGGCCATGATGTAGAAGATTCTATAACCTTTCCATTTTTCCTTCACAGAGATCCATGTTACCTTTAACAGAGCTCTAAACTTTAAAGCAACTGACTTGCTACACTTCTGCAGAGGTTGCCTTTTATCAGATCATGGATGACGTGGACGCCTGAGACAGGCCTGGACATGCCCTAAACATGCTTGTCACATGAACGCTCACGTGCATGCTCTATAGCAAGAATCTACAGTGCATGCCAATACATTAACCATCAGGACATGTCCCCAATGTACCCTGTGCCGTTGATATAAGCACGCATGAGCATAAGCCATCCATTTTTATTTTCATTATTATTACATTTCCAAAAATATAGCCACCCACCATCAACATCCAAACCTCGTTATTTTTTCCTTTACTGTTAGCCAACTATGTTGTCAAAAAATATAGAAACATACCATTAGTGTAATTCTAATGCAAAAGATCAGGGCAAACACTGAAAACTGCTTAACAGGATTAGAATCTTGAGTGTGTGTGTGTGTGTGTGTGTAGCTAAACCAATCATGTTGGCAACTATGTTGCCAAAAATATAGAAGCACACTGTCAGTGTAATTCTATTGCAAAAGCAGCACAGTAAGCACTTTCAGAAAGGAAACTGCCATAACCCTCATCCAGATACGGGGACTATCAACCCCCCCTCAAGATATCCCCAAGATAAGAGGAAACAAAAGGATAGTGACAAGATTAAACTACTGAAGGGGAAATCATGTGAGAAACTCACGAACACTTCATTTACAAAATAGGTTAATCAATAAAAAGCATTTATTCAGTATAGAAAGATTTTCAATGAATGTATAAATATCAGGGGTGGGGGGTATCCAGCAGTCTTTTGCTATCCATTTCCTTCATCTATTCATTTTAAAATCACCTAGAAAAATAAAGCTAAATTACAGCATTTCACTTCCTGGTCTGTGCTTGAAGAGGCTTCAGTTCTGGCCAATCAGAATCACTTCTCAGTTTTGTATCAGTCTGTCTTGGGCTCCGTTTGGCCAATGGAAAGCCGATCTGGAACCTACCAATCGCAGCCTCTACAAAAGAGGACCAAAGAGGATGTTCTGCGATTAATAATTAACACAGTAAAACCCTTCCCTATAACCATTATTGTGAGACAGGAGAGGCAAAACACAGGCTTATGATGTAACTGACCTGCAATGGTGGATGGTACGGTGGGGCAGAATGATGGGGGTTAGGGTTAAGGTTAGGACTTAGGGCTAGGATTAGGGCTAGGGTTAGGGCTAGGGTTATGTGCCGTTGCAGTCCTCCAAAGAAGAAGGGGGCCGGAAGTGACATCATAACCTGTCCTATGAGGGTGGGGGCTTGATGTGACATCATAACCAGTCTTACGAGAGTGGGGGCTGGAAGTGACATCACAAAATGGGCGGGGCTAAAGCCCCACTAAAACTTGGTATGCACTATATCTACTAATGTGCAATATTTAGAATGCTTAACTAAATGTATAATATACTGCTTCTGAATTTAAACACTTATCACAATAAGTAAATGAATGTGGGGTGAGGGGTGCTAGCAACTAAGTTTCATATACAAAATGTATATATAATGTCAGATATTTCGGCTGTTGAAAATCCTTATCGAACAGAGACACAGCACACACTGTACAGTGAGTGGTTCTCTTTAATCATATAAAGCAAACAGCAATGAAATCTGGAAAGTTCAAAATTCGATGAAGTCAGCGTTATTTATGTTGATTTTTTCCAGTCTTAAATAGGAGTTAGCGGCACTCCTTTAGCCATTCCTGTCTTGGTGAGCTGTTGCAGTGAGTCATGCTGGCTCAGCAATGTCACAGCTGTCACCACCTGAATGGCATTACTACAGGTCACGACATGTGGCCCCTCTCACCAGGCCTCTCCCTAGAACAGAAAGACGTAAACACAGTATAACATTATCATTAAGCACTAGGTTTTGATGGGTTTTGACGATGAAAGCATTGAAGTAAGTGGGGTGCCTGTATATTGGAGGCAGCCACCCATGAGGCTTCTTCTACTGGATATTCTTTCCATTGTATTAGATACTGGTATCCTCTCCCTCGCTGGCGAGAATCCAATATGGTTTCTACTTCATAATGATCTCCCATGACTGGACCAGGTTGTCTTGATATGGGATGTCTGATTTTAGGGTTCATAAGTTTAATGAGACTGCAATGAAATATGGGATGTACTTTTCCCATTACTGACAGCAAATTTAATTTTACAGTAACAGGATTTATTATATGTTTAACTAGGAATGGTCCAACATATTTTGGACTTAATTTCTTGCCGGGCATTCATAACTTGAGGTACTTGGTTGACAAGTACACTAAATCCCCTTCTTTAAATGTAGGAGAGGGTGCCTTAGATTTATCCACCTGATTTTTATGTTTTTGTTGCCGAATGAAGAGCTTGGCATACATCCTTCCATATTCTTGGAAGCATGTCAGCCCATTCCGTTGGACTTAGTGATGTAATCTTAGGTGAGGGGAGTTTGGGTATAGCAGGGAATGTACTCATGATGGTCTCCTACGTCCATTTGTATGAGTTCTGTAACACACGTAGCAGGAACCCCGCCTAATATGGATCCATCCATTTGTTCGAATTTCATTGGGATTGTCAGGGCCCATATCTCAATACCCAGCTCCTCTACTACTGTTTGACTAATTAGGCAGTGGGTACACCCTGTATCAATAAGTGCCCCATATTCCTTCCCCATGGAGTGCTTATTGCCCCGAAGAGTGACTGGGATAATAAAAAGGTGGTATTTTACTGCTCACCATGGGATCCTCTAGTTCCTCATCCATGCTGTCATAGGTTTCTATTATTGGTCACGAAGGAATTGGCAGTTCAACCTTGGGTGCAAATTGAGGTGTATCAGTCTCTATGATTGGCCGTTGAGTTGCACGCCGTCTAGCAACTGGTTTTCGAGTGTTGAGAGGTTTGGGTTTGATGCCTTCAGATGGTCAAGCTGTTATCAGAGGAGGTATGGCTTGTAGTAAAAGCACTCTCTGGCACGATGGCCCAGTTGATTACAACAATAGCAATGTAACATAGAGTGACTAGTACGTTCCTCTGCTACTCCATGGGATGGGATGGGTTCTATCCCCAGTGAGCAAGACACCAATCATTTGGGATTTGCAGTTTTGATCTTCAGTGTCCAAAACCTTACATCCGTGTCAGTAACTGCCATAGTACCAGTAATCTAGATGATGTTGCAACACACACACACACCCGAATTATACATGCTCTTTGAACCTCTGGATCTAAACCCTCACTAAAATGATGGACCAGAGAATGTTCCAGCCAATTGTTCAACTGCTCTGTGGCCCTCCGAAAATCCCTCATGTATCCAGGAGCAGGCCAGCCCTGCTGTTTGGAGCAAACAATTCAGCTTCAGCCTGTCAATCCAGGGTGGTATCATCAAATCTGTTTCTTAATGCCTCCAAAAACAAACCCAATGATGCCAGTTTGGGAGCCCACTTCCAATGTAGCCGCGCAGCCCATTTCGCCACTGCCCCTTCCAACACTCCTGTCACCACCCCTACCATACTCCATTGGGAGGGATAACACCGTCCATAAATATCCATATAGCTCAATATTTGGCTTAAGAATAAGGCCACAGTTTCTGGATCTCCAGTATGCATTACTCTTAACAGCGGTGTTACCCAGGTAGGCGTCAGCCCAAATGGTGTAGCTGCCTGGGTCAGAGGCTGTATGGAGTCTGCTTGAGGAGAGCCCCCCAGTTCCTATGCTTAACCAAGGACTGAGGTGGGGAGGTTTCAGGAGGCAGAGGTGCGAATTCCAATATATATATGAATGGCCCCTCTCACCAGGCCTCTCCCTAGAACAGAAAGACGTAAACACAGTATAACATTATCATTAACCTGGCCCGGTCATGGGAGATTATTATGAAGTAGAAACCATATTGGATTCTTGTCAGCAAGGGAGAGGATGCCAGTATCTAATGCAATGGAAATGATATCCAGTAGATGAAGCCTCCAGTGGGTGGCTGCCTCCAATATTGATGCACCCTAAAATATTTGAAAAGAAAATTATGTAACTTTAAAAATACCTCTTGTTTCAGTGCAAACAGATTTTTTTTTTGTTCTGAGATTAGAATTGGATTACAATTTGAATCTGAGAAGACCCACCATGTTTCACAATGTCCATCATACAGATGAAGTATGGGAGCTTGTATATAGACAAGAATCACTCCATCCCACCGATCCTCAAAATGTAAACAGGCAGACTTCCAGTGGAATGTCTGGTGGCACTGGATGCAGGGACCATAACCACCATGGTCCCTGGTCCAGACTTGCCTGTTGGAGGGCTCCAAGCATGAGATGCCTCGGAGGGGAACTTCTTGGGAGGTAGAGGAGAATCGCAAATGTCCCATACCAAAAAATCTCCAGCTGAAGATGGGACAAGCAGTGGTCTGAAGATGGCCACTACAAAGCCAAGAGCCTGCCTTTACAAAAGATTTGTGCTGGAGGAAGTGACAACCAAGCAGAGTTTGTAGCAGGTGAGAGAATTTTCCTTTTCTATTGAGAATGACCCCAGACATCAAATACCACTGAAAGTGACTCTAAAATTTTGTTAAAGCAGCAGAAATGTTTGAAAGAGAAGATACTGAAAGAAAGAGAGAGTGCTTGTTATTATGGAGGGGATGGAGTCTTCTTCCATACAGACACTTGCATATAAAATGGAGATGACTAGCCTGAGAAGTGAGATGGAGTTGAATGAAATATTTGATAAAATGT
>JANHFQ010159615.1:0-10358 GCA_032468035.1 Aparallactus werneri | reverse complement strand
CAGCTGGGCAAAAGGTATGTCAACAACACACCCAACTGAAACCTCAGGCCGAATCTCAGGAGGAGGGACTCACACTTGCCTATCTGCGTAACGGTGACCTCCCGCGGAATCAGGACCTCCCTTATAACCACTGACCTGGGCCCTAGGGTGGTGAAGCACACGGAAGCCTGGTGGGCATAAATCATTCGGAGGGACTCCTCCCTCTGAGCGCAGCCAGGTCTCCATAATACATGCCAGGTCAGTGGACTCCCCCTCGATAAGTTCTTTCACGAGGGGGGCTTTATGAACCACTGGCCTGGCATTTAAATACACCACCCTAAGTCCAGAGGCCCACGCCTCCTCACCCCCGGAAAGAGGGGGGTGCAATCAGGGGGTTGGAGTGCGCCACAGTTCGTAGACAGTGGTGGCCCACCCCCTGAAGATGATATGACCCCCGTGCCACCTGGCGCCAGATCCAACCACCGTTGGAATCCGCTGTCCCATCCTAACCAAAGATCCATCCAGCTCTTGCCCCTCCTCTCCCCAAAAAAGGGTGGCACCCACTCTATATCTAGAAGTAGCTAGGGGAATCCTTCCCAGTTCACCCACAGCCCTCCCTAAAACCAAATTTTTAAAACCCCTTAAATAATTATATAAAATCCCCTTAACAGCATGCCATCTCACGGGGTTCCAACACCCGTCATCAAGAAATTGCTTAGATAGGGATGGCAGCCAATGTTGGGACAGTGGGGCCTGTCTCAAAGTCCAAAGCGTAGAAGAGGAATAAGAAAGTTTTTCAGCATCCACACAAGCCATAGTTCTGCTGTCCAATTTCCTCTGGTTTCCAGGTCTAATGGAGGATGGATTAGGGTCAGTCACTCAGGGTGCGATATCTCTGCAGGGCCACTGGTTTCTCACACCGTCCACGGCCCTGCTGCTGGATCACTCCTTCACAATCAGCATCCCCACCTCGGCTGACCATCATCCAAAAGAAGATTCCATTTCAATCTCCACCCCCTCTCATGATAATGGAGATCAAAAGTGAAATCCTAGTCTGTTGATATGAATTTGCTTTATAGAATTAACCATTATTATCCATTATGTTTAGCAATGTATTTTATAGGAATTAGACTTTGCAAAGTTAGCTAAAACAATGTAACTGTCACTGTGTATTTTTGTATATCCTGCTCCAACTACAAACTGTTCCAGTTACTCTCTATGTCCTGTTCCAACCACATAAACCTCAAGACTATAACGTTTCCATACATAATTGCAAAAACATCCTGCACCTGGGGACCATATTTGCTGCACAGGAAATGTTTTGCTGTAACCATTCATGTACGTCATATGTAAAGCTCCTCCTGTCTTTTGCAAATAAATGTGCCAGCTTGATCGTAGATCTGGGCAGCTCACCCCGAGTAAGAACCTGTGTGAAGTCTTACTGGACGCTATTGGCTAAACCAATGGGCAGCCTTCTGAGTGCGGGCCAAGTCTGCATTTGGTGACCCCGACATGATTCGCTAAAGAGCCGAATACGCCTTGGACTGCTCATCTCATCGGCTGAGGATGCCAGTCCGTACACAGGGGACGTCGCAGATCAGGGACTACCCTTCTAGGTGAGTATGGTAGGAAAATTTTCTAAGTCACAAGTTGTTCACTTGGAAGAACTTGCAGAAGTAACCAAATGTTCAATTTTGATTGCTAAAAATCATGGTAAAACCTTGCCATTGCCATCCCACAAATATTTAATTACTTTGATGAATTATGTTTGGACACAATGTCCAGTGTACCCAGAAAAGGGTCGCTTAAAAATTACTACCTGTAAAAAACTTGGAACATATTTTCATGAGAGTCCGAGGGCTCCTCCAAAAGTTTTAGCCACATGGAGAATTTTGATAGAGTGTCTTGTTATTCATAACAAAACCTTAACAGACACTTCATCGGAAAGTAAACCTCCTCCTTATGAAGATAAAATACAAACACCAACCAATGGTGACCAACACCAATAAGACACAGACACAAGAAGTGACTGCGTTTCCTATTAAGGCTACTGCCCCGCAGTCATTATCCAGTGACAATTCTTCACTAATGGGTGCGGTAGCCCAGGCGATGGCAGAAGCCCGCCGTAATGGCACTCTCACAGAAGATGAACTTGATTCCTCCTTAGTCTGTCCCGTACAGTGGACAACAGACGGAACAGGACTGCAAGTTCCTCATATCGAGCCTTTGCCCATAAAAACCATACGAGATTTAAAACAGGCAACTTCCTTGTATGGCATTCAGGCTCCATATGTTAAAGGTCTTATTAACACAATAGCCAATACCTTTTTCATGATGCCACAAGATTGGAAAGATCTGTTTAGAATGATTTTATCTGGTTCTCAATACGTTGTGTGGGAATCAGAATTTCAGAGAGAAGCAGAAAAAATTACTTGTGCCCTTGGCCCGCCCATCACTGCAAATCATATCGCAGGTCTCGGGGCAGTAGGATTAATTGGAGCTCAGCTAAATTTACCACAAGCCCTTTTTGCACATGTTACTACAGCAGCTTTAAGAGCATTAGAGAAAGTTGATGATAATTCTACAAGTCCTATGCATTCATTTTCCAAAATTCACCAAGGACCTTCTCAGCCTTATTCTGTCTTTATAGAAGATTTACAAAAGGCTGTAGAAAGACAAATTACAAATAAAGAAGCAAGAACTGAATTGTTGCAAAAATTGGCTTATGAAAATGCTAATGAAGACTGCAAACATGTTTTGCAGCCGCTGTTGAGTAAATCAGATGCTGTTTTGTCAGATTACTTAAAAGCTTGCCATATTGTCAGAACTAAAACCTACAATATGGAATCTTTGGCGATGGCACTACAGCAAAACAACGACAAGAAGCCTAATGGAAATTATTTTAATTGTGGAAAGCCTGGTCATTTTCGAGCTCAGTGCAAAGCCAAAGGAGGGGGTAACAGTAACGAGACAAAACCAAAAACTGTGTGCCCCCGATATAAAAAAGGATACCACTGGGCAAGTCAATTTATTGGTACTTATTTGTAATAAGTCAATGCCGTGTTAATCCACCTTCCAATTCCAATCCCAACACCAACTTTTCCAATTCGGGAAACTAATTTTGGGGCCATCAGCTAGCTCCACGGCAAAGGCTGATCAATTTGACGTCATTCCCATTGTAGCCTCAGAAGATGTTGACATATCCATTCCAGGAACAGTAAGTTTTTTACTTACCAGGCCAGATTTTAAACAACCTCTCCCACCCAAATTGCCCTTTATTGTTTTTCCCATAAGTGATTTAATGGCACGAGGAATTTTAGCCTTTCCATTTTTGAGAGACTCTGATGATTTCTCTTCAGTAGCTATGGTTATAATTGCTAACACCCCACACAACCTTTAAAGAAGGCGATCTCGTAGCCACAGCTATTCCTGTGCCTACTCCTTCATTTTTCCTCTGCAATTGCCGCCTCCCGGTATACCCTTGTTATTTTCCCTGGACCATCCTATCGGTGAAATTCATCCCACCCTGTCTATAAAGATACATGACAAAATTTTTGTTGGTCTTTTGGACACAGGTGCAGATGTTAGTGTGATCTGTACTGTTGAATGGCCATCTGACTGGCACACAGAAACTGCCCTGGCAGTACATGGAGTTGGAGGAATCCAACACGCAGTGCATAGTAAATATTGGCTGGCAGTGACTATACCAGATGTTACTCATCATGCCCATATTCAGCCAGTAATTCTTCCACTTCACATAAATTTGTGGGGCCGAGATCTTATGTCACAATTTTCTACTCGATTAGTTCTAGACTAACAAAATCATGATTTCACCAGCCCCTTTAAAATTACAATTAAAAACAGACACACCAGTATGGATAGATCAATGGCCATTACCAAATGAAAAGTTGACTGCTTTGACTCAGTTAGTAGAAGATCAATTACAACAGAATCATCTTGAATCTTATGTGAGTCCATATAATATTCCCATTTTTGTTATAAAAAAGAAAACAGGCAAATGGAGATTACTCCAGGATTTAAGGGCCGTAAACATGATTATTCAACCGATGGGATCATTTCAATGCGGATTACCCAATCCGAATTTAATCCCTCAAAATTATGATTTAGTCATAATAGACTTAAAAGATTGTTTTTTTTACCATTCCACTATGTGAAACAGACTGTCAGCTTTTTGCATTTACAGTTCCTCTGTTAAATAATCAGAAATCTGCTAGTCATTATCAATGGAAAGTATTGCCACAAGGAATGTTAAACAGCCCCACCATGTGTCAATATTATGTTAATGAAGTTTTAAAGCCATATAGACAATTATATCCAACTTTTATTGTTTATCATTACATGGATGATATTTTAATTGCAGCCCCTGGTCCTAAAGGAACTGGTTATGCTACTATTCCAATATTAAAAGATATTTTAACTCACAAAGGGTTAAAAATTGCAACAGAAAAAATTCAAACGTTGCCACCCTATCAATATTTGGGACACAAATTATTATCTTCTTTTGAAGCACCTTTGCTGCCTCAGCTGACCTTGCCTTTACAACCAACATTAGTTCAGCTTCAACAATATTTGGGAACCATTAACTGGGCACGTCCATATTTATCCTTAACAACAGCCCAGTTATCCCCACTCTTCAATGCACTCACTGGAGCAAAATCCCCAGGAGAAAAAATACACTTAACAACATGACAGTTAGCTGTTCAATCTCATATTTCACAAATGTTATCTCAACAATGGGTAGATCGATGTATAGATAATCAACCGCTATCTGCTGCTGTCTTGTCTACACCAAAATTATACACAATGGCACTCATGCAAATTTTACAACAAAAGCACAAACCATTAATAATAGAATGGATACATTTACCTCACATGCCATGATGTTCAATAACCACCAAACATTCTCAATTAGCTCAATTAATTATTAAAGGGAGACATCGTGCTAAAGCATTGATTGGATGTGACTTAATAAAATTATTTCTTCCCTTTTCTTTACAAATATGGGACTCATTATATGAAGTTTCAGATGAGTTACAATTTGCCCTGGCCGACTGGCAGGGTGAAATTTCTTGTCATACATCAGCTGACTTTCGTTTGCAACTAGTTCGCACTCTTCCTTTTGAGTGGACCTCACCACGATCTTCAGCCCCCTTACGTTATTCACCAACTGTTTTTGCTGATGGCAGCAAGTCTTGTGGTGCTTGCGCCTGGCTAGACTCAGGCGTATGGATCACTAAAAAAAACCCACCCAAAAAACCCCCAAAAAACTGCTCAAAGAGCTGAATTGGCTGCTGCCATACTAGCCTTTCAATTATTCAAAGACAAACAGTTTAATTTGATTCTGGATTCCCTTTATGTGACTCAAATTGTTAAAAACTTATATGGGTGATACTTGTCTCCAAATATTGAGTCAGAATTGTTATCTCTGTTTTTGTGTTTGCAAAACTTAATAACCAGATGAATTCATTGGTTTTTTGTTGCTCATATTAGGAGCCACCAGCCCTTCCCTGGTATGCTTCAAGAAGGCAATAACAAAGCAGACGAAGCAGCTGCACACTCGATTTTGCCCTTGCAACCTGTAACACCTTGGGAAAGTCACTCATATTTTCATCAAAATACAAAAGCGCTCATTAAACAATTTGGCATCACAACTGCTGAAGCAAGGGCCATACGGCAACAATGCCTACTTGTAGTCAGCAGGCCAACGCTATTCCTATGGGTGTCAATCCCAGAGGCACACAGGCCTGCCAAATATGGCAAATGGATGTTACCCAATATGCTCCCTTTGCCCCCTGGAAATATCTACATGTTTCCATTGACACATTTTCAGGATTCATTATGGCCACTCCTCAGAGAGGCGAAGCCTCTAAACATGTAATTAATCACTGTATTTGCACCTTTGCATCGTTGGGATGCCCAAAAGAGTTAAAAACTGATAATGGTCCCGCGTACACAAGCTCTGCCATGTCAGAGTTTTGTAACCGATGGGATATTATCCATAAATTTGGAATACCTTTTAACAGTCAAGGTCAAGCATTGGTAGAACGCATGAACCAAACCCTTAAAACTGCCCTTGATCGATATTTAAATAAGTGGAAAAACCCCCCTGGCCTCCCATCGATACAAAACAATTTACATCTGTGTCTTTATACACTGAACTTTGTTCATTTAACTGGACACTCATTAACTGCAGAGCGACACTTTTCTTCCTCTCCATCTGCAGATTGATCCAAGCCACAGGTATACTATTGCCAATTACCTGAATTGACCTGGAAAGGACCTGCTGATCTTATCACTTGGGGTCGAGGTTACACAACCATCCAGTTGCCGGACTGAGTGCTTTGGGGCCCAGCCAGACACACCAGACCTTATTGTGTACCACCTAAAGAAAAAGATGTTTCCACAACTGATGATGCCCTTGTTGCTGTTAACACCTGGTTTGCTGACCTGGAGAATTGAAGTAACGTGTAATATCTGACCTCCGCTCCTTCCGCAAGGAGTTGAAGACGCACTTATTTCATCTTGCTGGTCTGGACTAATAGGGGGGGGGATTTTAAATTTTAAATTTTAGTGTGTTTTAAATTAAGGGCTTTAATTTAATATATTTTAATTGTAAATGTACTGTTTTATTCTGCCCTGTAAGCCGCCCCGAGTCCCAGGAGAGGGGCGGGGTATAAATCGAATTAAATAAATAAATAAATAAATATGGACATAACCATTCATCAGTAATGGCATCATCTGACATTCAATTTATTGCTAATCCATCTCTACGAACATTGACACTGGTGATTCAAAATTCCCATAAATACCAAAGTTGCTTTTGGTGTTCAGCTCATTATGGTACACAACATAATTATGAATATGTAAGCATAGGATGTCAAATAGTCGCTTTGTCAACTTATAGACATCACGTGTGACTCAGAAGGCAGACTAACAACCCTAGTTGTGATACTTGTATTATGACAACTCGACAAGGTACAAAACCACAAAGAACCCTGTTATACCACACTCAAAAACCTGAACACTGCACAGATATTCAAAGCTGCACTCAAAATACAACCGCATATAACCGATGTGTAGATAACACGAACAGAACACATTGTTATAATCCATCAGCGGCAGTCAAAAGAGCTTGGTATGAAATGAGTTTATATGTCACGCAATGTGGCAAAGAAATCTTTGTTAACAAAACTAGTGTTACCAAGCTCAATTCTAAAGTCATAATTATGTTTGATGCATGTGCAATTATTCAAAATACTTATTATAATAAGATGACTTTGTGGAGATTTAAATTGGGAAAGATATTACATGTTACAATAAAAATACATGTGTAGAAACCAAGGAAATTGTCAAGATAGATGGTACAATTTTTGTCCCTATTGGTCTTGTGTATCATTATGGACCACCGACACACAAGAAAAGGGTTCTCAAAAATGTCAATTACAAAAAGGGATAGCTCAAAGTAATTGCCAAAAAGGGAAATGCAATCCCCTTATTTTATCCTGTACACCCACTAAGGAATGGACTGAAGAATATGGTCTCAACATTTATGGGAAGGGAGCTGATCCAGGTACCACCCTTCGATGGTATTTTAAAAGAGTAGAACAAATAGAAAATAAACAAAAAACAATTTATTGGGAATATGAACAAGAAATTCAGAAACTAAATGACCTTCCCATTCCTCCGAAGTCTAGAAATATGTTTATTAACCTTGCTGAAACTGTTGCCAAAGAATTATTATTTAAAAATTGCTTTATATGTGGAGGTACACACATGGGTGATGAATGGCCATGGCATGCTAGAGAAGCTAACTATACAGAAATACTGCAATGGCACAATAACTTTACTTACAATGATAATTGTAATGAAACTTGGAAATTGTCTACCAACCTAGTAGGACACATATGTTATACTAGAGAAAGTACATCAATTCGGAATAAAACCCATGGGATCCTTACTTTGCCTGAATACATGGACCAACCACACCTGGTGGTCTTCTACTAATCAGTCTGCCCCCAATAACTGATAGCCTCTTTATCCTTCTTGAAAGACCCAGAAAATGACAACATTCCTTGGACCACTCCAGATGGTTTGTATTGGATTTGTGGCGCCTTTGCTTATAATATCCTTCCTCCTGGTTGGCATGGTTCTTATATTTTGGGTGCCATCCAGCCATCCTTTTTCCTTCTTCCCCTTAAACATCGCCAATCGCTAGGTGTTCCTGTATACGAACAGATAGGGAACATTGCAAAGCGTAGTGTGTCAGACGTTGGACAAGGGATACAAATTGGAAATTGGAAAGATAAGGAATGGCCTGCTGAACGCATTATCATGTATTACGATCCTGCCACGTGGGCTCATGTTGGAACTTGGGGTTATCGTACGTCAATATATATGCTCAATAGAATAATTCGGTTACAAGCAGTAGTAGAGATAATTACTAACCGTACTGCTGCAGCACTGAAAAAATTAGCAAAAGGAAGTGTTTTGTCACGAACCTATATAATGCAAAATAGATTGGCCTTAGACTATCTCCTTGCAAAAGAAGGAGGGGTCTGTGGGAAGTTTAATCTTAGTAATTGTTGCATTGAAATTGATGATTCAGGTGAAGTAATTGATCGAATCACTCAAGAAATGGTCAAAGTCACACACATACCTGTACAAACTTGAACAGGAATAAATTTTAGAGACATGTTTGGCTCATGGTTTCCTAAATTACCTGGCTTACAAGCCATTGTAGCATTAGTAGGAATGATAGCTCTAGGTTGTATAGTATTGCCATGTGTATTGCCCATATTTGTACGTACTATTTCTAATAGCTTATCCTTGCTTGCTGAAAGAAAAGCTATAGCACAAGTCAACGCATTATGGGAAGCCCAGCAAAACAAAGAAAAGAAAATCCTGCTTGCCTTCACTAATGATCCTGAATATGAGTTAGATGACATTACTATACCAAGCACCAAAAAGGACACTCTTTCATTATATAGTTTGTCCTCAAATAAATAAAAACAGGGGAGATGTTGATATGAATTTGCTTTATAGAATTAACCATTATTAACCATTATGTTTAACAATGTATTTTATAGGAATTAGACTTTGCAAAGTTAGCTAAAACAATGTAACTGTCACTGTGTATTTTTGTATATCCTGCTCCAACCACAAACTGTTCCAGTTACTCTCTATGTCCTGTTCCAACCACATAAACCTCAAGACTATAATGTTTCCATACATACTTGCAAAAACATCCTGCACCTGGGGACCATATTTGCTGCACAGGAAATATTTTGCTGTAACCATTCATGTACGTCATATGTAAAGCTCCTCCTGTCTTTTGCAAATAAATGTGCCAGCTGGATCGTAGATCTGGCCAGCTCACCCCGAGTAAGAACCTGTGTGGAGTCTTAGTGGACGCTATTGGCCAAACCAATGGGCAGCCTTCCGAGTGCGGGCCAAGTCTGCACTAGTCCCAGATGTAAGTTGGCCTATTCTAACGTTCTTATTCCCAGTTCTTAGTCCTGATAAGAATTCCAACACACCCTCCCAGGCTGCCACCACTGGGAGAATAGGAGGAAAAGGACAAGCCTTACTTATCATGGACCTCAAGGCATTAATAAGTCCAATGAAGAAGCAGGAAACCAGGGTCAGAACAGTGTGTAAAATCAGCAAGAACCAAGGTGCTATTCAGTCGCAACCAAGATGGAATTAAAAGCTGGTAAGCCACCAGGATCACCGTTAGGCAGACAAACTGGGAATTCCAGAACTGGGTCATTGCTGTTGGCCAGCTCAGGCATCAGGAGTCATCAGAGACCACCAGGAACCGCCAAAAATCATCAGAAGCCGTCTGAACCTTCAAAAGGCTTTCAAAAAGCCTTCCAAGCCTTTCGAAGTTCAAAAACGGCGCCAAGCCGCCCGCCAATTGGAAATAGGCGGAAATGCCGAGGACGCCGCCTTCAAAACAGTCGGAGACTTCAGCATTCCCTGTTCGTCTCCTTTCTGAACCGCATCAACACGAGGACTTCCCCTCTACCCCATGGCTCCCACATCCAACTGGGGTAAGTCGGGTGCTGGTAATGTCCTTCGTGTCGTCTGGGAGCTAAAAATCTCCAGATTCAAACTTTGCGGCATAGATCACCGCCGCCATTCCTCTCGAGCATGCGCAGCTTCTCGAGCATGCGCAGCTTCGTTATATACATCTTCCAATTTTCTTTTTCATTAGTCTCCATTCTTCCTATTTTTCTTTGAGCCAATTGTAAAATCTATCCCACACTTTGTAATATTCATCCTCCTCTTTTCTCTTCAATTTTAACATTAATTTATCCATTTCTGCACATCTATAGATTTTGTTTATTGTTTAGGAT